>JAWZYV010014795.1:0-69563 GCA_038373885.1 Cheiracanthium punctorium
TTTTGTGCATCTCCATTTCTGTTTTTGCCTTACAAATAAAGTTGTAACAGTACAACAGTGTTAGAAATTCTCTTCCACCCTTAAACAAGGTATAAGCATTTAAGGATCGCTCCTTTATAATTGGCGATAATTACTCAAAAATCAAAAGTGAAATAACAATGTTACGTTTACACATGTATAGTTTTTTGTAGATTATTTTTCGAAGGTACGACTTAATTTTAAAAATTCGGAATTACGCTAACTATATATATAACAAAACATAGTAATTAGAAAAATAAAGAACAATTTAAAAAAATTAATAAATTCTGTTGTTGGATCCATAGAGGAAGAATAGATGGAGGGAGCAATTGTAACACTAAACTGAGACAAGCATATGAATCACGTGACTTATAGAATCGGTGTTGCAAAAACTATTTCATCATTTTCCTCCTCTCTCATTTGTTTAATAAAAAAATAAAATGCTTGATTTTTACGAAACAGATGACGATAAGCAGCCAAAACCTTAACTTTCTTATCCTGCAACGCTGTTGTTTTATACACTTAAAAAAAGAAACTAAATTTGCTCCGAAGGACTTAAAACCGAGAGAAACTTGTCCCAGTTTTGAGTCATTTGGAGTTATTTTAGTTCCTTCGGAGCGAATTTTGTTAATTTTTTTTTTCCAATCGTGTAGCTTCAATTTCCCCCGGAAAATGCTATAGGAAGGTCTATCCATGGTTGGATCAGTGTGCGCTTCTATAGTAACAGAGTGAGTCTGCTGAATGAATGAGGATTTTCACAAAAGACTTAGACTGCCGATCAGCAGAGGATAATTGTGCACCTTTTGTCGTGCCAGAGCTCTATATGAAAACATATAAAAAAAGCTCCTCCTCAAAAGCTTCTGCAGTAAATCTATGAGTATTCAAGAACATCTTCAATTGAACATGCAAATACAATGTTCATATCTGACAGGTATCAAAAAGAAAAATCTGTGCATATATGCATGAATTCTTTAAAAACAAATTCCAAACAAAGGAGAATCTTGAAAGAACTGCTCCCCCCCCCCCCCAAAAAAAAAAGTTCCAAAAGTTTTCCAAAAAAAAAAATTTCTAAGAAAGGAATATATATTAAGAACTACCACCACCGTCCGTATAGTAAGAAAAAAAGAATGGCTTTGTGGGAAATAAATAAGTATTTTTTAAAAAAGTCAAAAATGTTCTTTCTGCGGTAGTTAGCGAGATTTATTTGTCGACCATGTAGAATGCAAGTAAATAGTGAAATTACATCAAATTTAAAAATAACTATGCGATAATACTAATAGCGATATTTTTAATTTATTTTCTCTTTAAAATTACTTAAAGTTTAGCGAACGTTGGATAAGAATGTTTTTGCAGATAATATAAAATTTAGCTCATACCATCCTAATCTTTAAATTACTGTATCAGGTTGTATATTTTTATATTTTTCTCTCATTCAGTTTTTTAACACTTTTCAACAAAATCTAAAAGTTTTTCTGGTTTCGATTTCTTTGTCTGTCCGACTGTCTACCTGTCCGATTTCAATCGCTAAAAGTCTTTCAATGCAATCGTTGTTGAAAATGCATTCATCCATTTGAAACAAAAGAAATTAAATCTCTAAAGTTTTATGAAGGAATACACATCGTTGGAAATAGTGTATGCAACATTCAAAGCTCTTTTGTAAAAGTATAAACATAAAAGTGATTTTATGTTCTAATGACAACGATTGAAATAAATTTGTGTATTATTAGCTTCCATCTGTCCGTACTCATCGTTAGGAAAACACGGCGGCAGCGATTATTCTGCTGTGATCATCGTTTCTTCCCAAGAATGCAGCGTTTCGAGCTGGCTGTGCCGGCACAGCCAGCTGTGGTCAAAAAAGGGTCTCTAGATCTGTGGCGCGCGATGAACGTTTCGATCGTCCGCTATCTTGCTGGTAGTTAAGTCGAGCGATGGCAACGGATGCCCTTTTTTCAGCATTGGGAAAGGGTTGCGCCTCAAAGGGTTAAAGGGTTACAAAGTAATGTAAGTGCAAATAGGAAGGTTGGAAAGCGATTCAAAATCCATGCGTTAAACATGATTTATCTTTATAGTTTATATTGAAGAAAATATCGTATTCAACACACTTTCTCATGGCTTCTCGAAATTATAAGTATAAACAAGCTTCTGCGTGCTATCACCGAAATTGGAAGAAAAAATTACTGTGACAAGGTTTTGTGTTAACTAAACAAACTGACATTTCGCGAAAAACGCCATTTCTTATCGATTAAACTGTTATAGCATTTTCCCCATTCTAGGAAGATTGTCAGAAACGGTATAAAGATTTTTGAGTTCGGTACTTATGTAACATGCAAACTTAACTTGGGTGACGTTAAAATGACTTGTCTTTTCTACCACAGATTACCAACAGGTAAAATAAAACTAAGTCGTGACGGAAAAAAGCTTCGAAACTTGTCAAAAGTAAGTTTTGTTTTTGTCTGATTTTAAAATGAGTAAAATCAAATTATATAAATCACTAATGTACGCGGAACCAAAATTGATGCTATTTCTATGCTGGGAATGGCAACAAGTAGATGTAAACATGAGATGGTCCATTTCCGTTTTTCTGTTTCATCCTTGGAGGAACGAATAATAAATACGGAGTGGGCATCCGCTAGTTCTTCTATTGGGTGAAAATGAAGTAACTGTGTGCGTAGCCTTGGGGGGGGGACGTAGCTCGATAAACCTGGCATGTCATTATAGGGCGCTTTAACTCCGAGCCACGCTCCCCCAAGGCTACGCGTAGTGTTAATTCATTTTCACCCCATAGAAGAACTAGCGAAAGCAGGAAAAACCGGTTACAGTTGTGGCTTCACTTTTCCCCCCTCATGCCTCCTCCATATTAGTCTCTCTTCCAAGGATTCATCACTCATTTCCAATTCCGCGAAATTAAATTACTTGTACCTGTTGCCATTAAATAAATAAAGTAATAAAGTAAACATAAGAAATGCCCTAATAGCACAACAGTCCCCTGTGACTGAAATGCGACCACACAATACTGTCACAATAGAGTTACAAACAGTCGCCGCGACTCCGCATCAAAGTCACGCCAGAGTCCCTATATCCTCTCGCTGTGTATTCACATTGCGACCCTTCAGAGAAGTCACTTTGGGGCAGTTTTGCAACAGCGAAAAAATAGTTACCGGAAACATGCGCTAGATAGCAGCACCAAACTCTCAGGCAAGAAACAGCTCAGGTCCAGTATCGAACCCTCGAGCCAATGGTTCGTAGGCCAGCATCTTACCTCAACGCTGTGATTACCCTGTCTAGGATTCTTTAAAAGTGAACTGATTGCTGCAAAAGCTAGTTCTGGCATGGCTTCTTTTGAAAATTAAAATTTTTCTGGAGTATTTTATAAATTGAGGGAAAATACCATAATTAATAAATATAAATTAAAAATCTTGGAAATCTTTCTTTTTCCACATAAATTATTTTCAGGAGATAATGTGTTGTTTTATTTAAGTATTCATCCGAAAAAAACTAATGATTTATTGAAATTTTTTATTCAGTTATGAGAAATAAATTTGTAATGTGCGACATGTGAGGTTTGATATATATTAAGGTATGAGAGACAAGATTTATATTTTTGCTATATTTTGCCAAAAAGGGATTTCATATAAAAATAAATAAAATTAATTGGAAAAACATGCATTAGATAAAATAAATAAAGTATTTTGACTTAGACCCATAGTTTTACCTCAAATTTTTCCTAGTGGAACTTTCAAACATACCAGGGACGTATTTAAAGGGGGAGGGGTGGGCATCTGAAAACTTAAAGCAATTATTAAAAAACAGCAAATTTTGAGACATTTGTATTTACTCTAGTAACAATAAGGTTGAAAATACCGGATAGTCCCCCCCCCAATCCGAAATTTAAACCTACATACGCTATCGAAACATATATGCCATTGGGATATGAAAGAAATTGTTAATTTTACTCGCAGATACTTAGTTTTCACCATTGTGATTAGAACTCTCAACTCTAATATTTTTAAGAATAATATTTTTTTATAAATAATATTGTCTTGTTTAAACGAAATAATTTAAAAATTAATAAATTAAACTAAATTCCATTACTGCATAACTGCGAGATTTTATTGAATTACTATTTTCGGATTTATTTATTAAATGTTTCACGAAAGAAATTGCCACAAAATATTAGAAAAAATGAGTCTGTTTCCAAAGTCGCAAAAGCGGCCAGTGTGACGTCGTTTTGAAGTCCAAAAAAATCAGTAGCCACAAAATAGTCACACGGTGACTTCACAGTGGAGTCACTGAGCGACCGAACACATTCTAGTCACATGGTGACTTCACAGTGGAGTCACCGAGCGACCGATCACATACTAGTCACATGGTGACTTCACAGTGGAGTCACTGAGCGACGGATCACATACTAGTAGTCACATGGCGACTTCACGGCGACGTCACCTGGTGACTGGTCACAAATAAACTTCACAGTGACCACACAGTAGTCACATCACTCGCAAGTCACAATGTGACTAGTATGTGACAGTCCTGTGACAATTGTGACCCGCTGTGACGTCACAGCGACTCTTTTGTGACCATCTGTGCTATTAAGGTGGCTACGAGTTCGCTATCTTTGGTACATTTCAGCACGTTATTTTAACTATATAGGAAAATATTTAAAATACAAATAGACTAGAGGCATGAAATTTACAAATATCTATCTATATTTTTAAAAACATTGTTAATATTGTAACCAGGAATACGTATTAAATAATGCAACCTTGCAATGAAAACATTAGGTTCCTAACTTTGGCACATTAACACTGATGTTATTAAAACGAAAAAGTGCATATTAGCGAAACCATAGAGCTCATGACGGGAACTGTTGTATACCGAGCACAAATTCGAGAAAGACCGTAGTTGCTGTATTCAAGAAATATTTATGTAGGAATTTGTATAACACTTTATCATCCTGTAAAGTTATTTTTACAACAATTTCATATATGGAAATGCCACCAGTTACACTCTCCAAAAAAAGTATTCGAGCAAGCGAGAAATTTCCTACGTTGGTTTCGTATATTAAAAATTATTTATGAAAGTATATGAATTAGGCTATGTATAAATATGACTTTCTATATTTCTATCAAGTTGTGCGTTTTTCAAAAACTCAATTATTATTCACAAATCTAAAATAGGAAATTTCTCTCTTGCTCGAATACTTTTTTTGGAGGGTGTACATCTTTTCATACATTTTGCAATGTCAGTTTGGCACGGCCACCTTCAGCTTTTACGGTGATACACAAAATTTATAACAACCCCAACTTAAATAAATTTAATAACAAATACTGTTAAAACAAAGGAGCATGAGTTTCATTGAAATGAGTCTAATGATTTGACCAACACTGTACTAAGTAAGTATAAAGAAGCTTGGCATGGGGTGGCTGAGCTGGTGGCCTTGTCAGCTAGTTTTTTTTATCGTGGAAATGAACGAGTTTGCGATCAAAGAGCTCACACGAAGAACAATGAAAGGGCAAAGAACTCAGTAAAACATTTAAGAGAAAATAATCTAATACTTTTTTTCTCTTAAATGTTTCATGCAACTTCCAGAAAAATACTTCTTGAAATCGCTTTGAAAAATGGACCAAAGTACCTTTCGTGTTGGGAGACGTTGAAAAATAGCGTCTAAGATTTCTTTTTATTCTGAATCATTCCTAATTTTTACAGATGAACCTTTTGTCGCAGTGCACAGTTCAGCTCGTAAAGAGGAATTCTAATTTTATTCGACTCTCTGCCATCATTGTATTACTTGATGGCAGCACGTTATTTTACTACTTTGACGAAGTTGTTTAAAGATTGCATAACTTCTTAATAGTACAATCTTGATCTTGAAGCTAGAAGTCGATGGGAACCTCTGAATAGCTCTATATAAGCCCATTCCCCAAAGGGCTCTAATGCTTTGCTTCAGCGTCCTTGAATACAAGGTGTTTCAAAATTAGTCCAAGGAAACTTCTAGGAGCGGTAGGTTACACCAAGACGTTTCAGAATCACATAGTAATGTTAATAGTCATTTTATAAGAAGAGTTCAAGTAATAGTGAACTTTCCGATCACGGTTTTGAAAAACTAACGTATCTTTTATAGATTGCTCTTGATAAAAATTTTTAATCCAGAATTTTTCTTATTTCCATTACATTGACACGTTTTATGAAAGTTGGTCAAGGAATTAGGCGCACGCTTCAAAACTTCTTCCAAAGTGATTATTAACAGGTACATGAAGACGACAATTCCGACCCTACATCGCTGTGGGATTCTGGACCGTCTTTGTGTAACCTACCCCTCCTAGAAGTTTGTTCCGCTAATTTTGAAGCACCCTGCATTTAAAATCTCTTTACACTTCGGAAGAATTTCAGTTTCAAATGGTCTTAGAAATGCTTTTTGGAACAATAATCGAGATTCATTTTTGCTACCATTCAGTCATCGTTTTATGAGTATCCACACGCACAAAAATATTAAAACATTAAGCTTACCAATGTTAAGCCTAGAGTACCTCACATATCTCACAGAGATTAAAGCAAAACATTTGAATAATTTTCGTTGCTAGAAACACAAAACGCTATTATCTTGTGTGGTGTAATGATGTCTGCGATATGCTGAGTGTTTCGGTGAATTATAAGCACTGTGGTCATAAGGGTAATCACCAACAGCTCAGAGCAATCACTTTTTGACAAGGCATAAAAATGACTATTTTCATTAATGCATTTGAGTATGCGACTGCTTTCTTTTGAACCTATTACATAACAACTGATGAATGAATATTTTATCTGTGCATTAGTTCACTTTACGAAAAACAGTGGGTTAAGTATGTAGAGTTTTAGTGGATTTCACTGCACGATTAAGTGTGAAATAATTTTCCCCCCCGTAATATTTCCTGTGTGTGTGTTGTATTAAGGCAAACTTACAGGAAGGATATCTGCCTGCGGGTCGGAGGACTTTTTAAGGGGTGAGCACCATACACGTAAAGCATATCGGCCAATTCTGAGTTAGTAAACAGATTCACCCATCTCCGGCAACGTCCTAGACAGAAACGATCACGCTTCCATAAGACTGTGGACATCGCCCCCTGCGGTTGCCGTTTGCACTTCCGGCACAAGTTCCTATATAAATCTTGTTTGTCATAGTATGACAGACCAGCATGTTAAGTTTGGCAGCGATCTTTTGACACACCCTGTATAAACAATTATTTTTTTTAATTATTAAATCAAGTGCTATACAAATATAATTTTATAGTTAGAACGGTTTTTGCTGCTGATTATCTGCTAATAAATTTGATGTATATGGACCGGCACCAGTCCCCAGACTAGTGGTTGGGAAAAGCTGAGATATAAATAACATAAAAAAGTATTCGAGTAAAACCTCCATTTCCTAATTTAGTTTTGTCACTAACTTATAAATTTTTGGGGAAAAGCTCAATTCGATAGAAATGTGAGAAGTTATTATTATAGATGACAAGATCCACTTTTCACAAGGAATGTCATTTTAATTACGAAATGGACGCAGGAAATTTTGACTTGTGTTCGAATACTTTTTGGAGGGGTGTACTTTAACATTATGGCAATCGATGGATATTTACAAAGATCAGCAGACAGTAAATTCGGAGACGAAAAGATACCATAAATACTTCTTATCTGCATTGCAAAGAGTTAAAAAAGACGATATAGGACAATAGTGGAAGGAATATGCCATGTCTAACTTACGCCAGCTCCCGACGAATGGCGATCTTTACTGTTTTAATGTCAAGGCTGATATATTGTTAAAGATCGGATATGTACCATCCCGACTTTGACATCCTACCTACCTTTCTTTTAAAACTTTTTAAAATATATATTCTCTTTCTAAAGATATTTATTGACATCGAATAAATTGTAAAGGATCTACACGCCTTTACGCATCGCTCAAAATTCTGTTTTGAATGTATCTTTTCCGTTGCTAGAGATACATGTTCTACCATGCTAACGAATTTTTGAATGTGTTGCCAAATTTTCACTATAAATAATAAAAGAGATCCAGACACTGTTTATGCTGAAACTAATTAGAGGTCAGTGATCTTGATGTATAAATAAACCAGTTTTTAAACATCCCAAAATTATTTTATTATTAATTGTGCTTTTTTCTTTCTTCGTTATACTGCATACAATAGAAGGGATGATTGCTTTTCTGTTGAACTTCGATGCTTTTTGCTGATTGAAAAAATTAGGAACTCGAGGGTATTAAGTGTTATATGAAAAAAGAAAAAAATTTGCTATTATGTGCAATTAGTGCCGAAATTACTCAATGGAAAACAATTTTGAAGAAATAAAAAAATAGCTTTAAAACCCGCTTTGAGCTTTCCTCAGAACTTCAAATAGTAACAGGTACAACAAGTACCTCAGAAATATTTGAGTTAAAATCAAATTTTCCCTTAAAAAATTTATTAGTCTTAAAGAAACTTTCTGCTCGAAAAGAAAATAGAAGATTTTTTCCGCTGAATGTTACACATTTTCTTTGAAGTAGAAATTTATCAAACAAAACATGCAGGGAATTTGTCTTAATGCATTTTATTTTATTTATTTATTTATTTTTTGTAATATTTTCTTAATTTAATGGGTCAATCGAACTCATGAGTAATGACTAACAACTACTCAGATTAATAGGGATTAAAACTGTCTTCATTCGCCACTTAAAAAATTCCTTTAAAATGTTTTAAAACATTTGTAAAATGTCTTAGCTATGTTTTGCAAAATCAGGCTTCTCTCTATTCTAAAAAAAGTAATGGCAGCTTCCAAAAGTTTGTTCTGCTATCTCCTCTGAAACTGTGAGGATTTGAGTTTCGACGAAAGTGTCCATGGATTCGAAAAATTCTGGGGAGCCGATAAGCTGACTTACACTAACGAAATTCTCATTATTGTAGAAGATATTAATAAATAACTGAAAAAAATAAGCATAATGGTTGCCATGTTTGGCAGTTTTCGCCAGCATAAAATCCTTCATGCCTTTGCAACAAAGCAATTCATGCATGAAATTAACAAACATGAAGTAGAATTATACATTTTTACGCCAAATTAAAAAGGAAGTGAAATAAATAAGTGCGTTGCAAAATGTTCCCAATTTTCAAATAGTAAGTTCTCTTCGTTTCTCTAATACTTTTTCTAATAATAATTATAACTGACTTAAAAAGCGCTATTTTGGCACCAGGTACGATCTGGAAAAACGCTATCTCAAGCAGGGTGGATCTAAATACTGCGTGTGTTCCAAAATGTTAGCACCCAGTATTTCGAAAATGAAAAAAAAAAAAAAAAAAATCAAACGCATACTATAGTAATGCCGGTTAGGTTCAGCTTGGGTATTTGCCTCCCGTAGAAATATTTGGCTGCGTTAACTATGCCATTATAGGAAGTACAGCTGGGATATTTGCCCGCGCGGCGAGATGATATATTTCGCGGTGCTAAATAAAACACTCTTCAAAGGATTATGTAGTATATGAATGAATAAATAACTGTTTTCACGGCAACCTTAGATGAACAATGATTATCAGTTATGAGCATGTGTAAATCGGCAAATAATGATAAGTCGTCATTAGTAGCAAGATATAACAGCTGTTCGGTAGTTTTTATCAAAGAAAACATATGAAGCACGTCGCCAAATTATGAAAAATAGCCATGGATGGCAAATACACAAAGTGTTCCATAGGTTTTACACAATTAAAAATAGTGTGATGTTGTTCCAAGGAACATGCAAGAACCAAGGAATGTATAGCTCTGTATTCTATCAGATCCAATCTTTGGGTTTTGTGAATTATGCTTTTTTTTACGAATAAGCCTTATTAGGGGCCGAATGACTTATACGGAAAGCGAGCGTAGCGAATCTAGGGGCCTTGGCCAGTAGTATTCTTTAAAAAGGGCGTATTTCATAACAAAACACAATTAATTGTTATTTAACGAACGGATCTAAAAATTAGTAAATTTTAGAAAACCTCGGATAGAAATTTCAACCCTTCAGTATTTTTTTGCAGGGAGAATAATTTGAGTTGCTATGCGATAAATTCTATAATGCACAGTATTCTCCGGATATCCGAATACCTTGTAAGTTCGATTAGAGCATCGACATCTCTTGATACAGCTTTTGAACAACTGTATTCAAGCGATAAAGTATATTTCATGATGTGAACAGAGTATCTGTTGTACCATTTGATTGGTTCCCACGCCATGAGTGTGATGATATTTTTAGTGTACTGTTTCCTCTGATACCACATGAATTTTAAAATAAAAACATATTCAAGTGATAGACTTGGCGGAATAAAACTCCCATAAAGCAATTTGAGTGACTGTTTCATGAAAGCTCTCGCAAAACTGCATTCGAGTAAGGCAATTATTTTTCTGTATTAATCTAAGATATTTGATGCTGAAACCTCATGACTTCCTTTCTACGCCTATTAAATAATACAAACTTCAGATGCACTTCATTTAAACTTATTTAATTTGAAATTGAGGTATGATACTTCAATAACATTAAGAGTTTGGTAATTTCTAACCCAATATAGGGTGTAACACCAAGCTGGTCTAAACTCTCTCGGTCCAGTTATAAAAGCCATATTAATTCCATCCCCAGACGAATGTCACCGTTCTCAAAGCAAACGGGTGTGCCACTGCATACTAAATATTGTTGTACTTCGTTACACCGAGACCATTAACTTCAATCTAGACAATCAACTCTAATCGAACTTACAAGGGCTGAAATGTTTAGAAAAAATCGTCTCAAAACTTCTCCTTTCATTTATTTCAAATTCGTGCTTGGCATTTATTTAAATTAGCAATTTTCACACATGTTATTTGTTGCGCACCATGTAGGAGGACTAAAGCTACAAATTATTAATTTACAGCATTAAGAAATTTCGCTTACAGAAAAAGACAGAAAAACTTTTGCTCACTACTGTACCTAAGTTCCGACGTCACGGCAAAAGCAGTAAAAATGGATTCACATTTGGTCAAAACGGACCGAACATGATACGTACGTACATACATACATGTGTACATATGTTGGGGCATCACGGAAACTATTAAATAAGCGAGGAGGTAAAAGAGGTATCACTTACCTCCTTCAAAGGCGTAAGTCCGTTGAACTCCTCCGTCATCCCGCTAAATTAGCTGGAACGAAAACTGGAATACACGACATTATTAATTGTATATATTTTAGTTTCGTGCTCTTGAATGAGTACAATATATTTATTTTCCGTCTAGGTTATACAATATACATTTTAAGATGAATATCATGTTTACAAAGATTGAATTTTGGCTGGTCGGGATGTCGACCGCTTAGCAGCAGCGCATGGAAGAGAGTGACTTGAAAGTACAGCATGCATGCGTTCTTGCCCCCACGGTTGCCAGGGGCCCCATAGCACGTGTTAAGTAAGGGGCCCTCGTTTGGGTAATTATCACATGCAGATCCATACATCTACATGTGCGGACATCGACGCGTGCAGGAGAAACTGGGTCAGGGAAAGAGTTCGAAAGTTTCATAGTTTTATATTTCCCAACACTCCTGCCTAAAACTTGAAACGTTCAATAATCGTTCAAAATGACAGTTCTATGTCCTATAAAGCTCCTTCGTGGAAGAGCTTTTGTCAGGATGTCTGCAGTCATTGAGTCAGTGGGGACGTATTGAAAAGTTATCACCTTGTCTTCTACCAAATGCTTGAGAAGATGGTATCTCAGGTCTACATGTTTTGTTTTGTGATGATGTCTGTCTGATTTGGCCAATTTAATGCACGATTGGTTGTCCTCAAACACGGTCACTGGATAGTCTTGCGGCATGTCCAGTTCCTTCAGTAGATTTATTAGCCCCCCCCCCTACCCCAGTAAATAGGATTATTTCCTAGCATAAATAGATTTCCAGAGATGGATTTTCGATCTGCTGGATCGTTGGCCCAATCTGCATCTGCGTAAACTTTTAGGACAGGTTCCTCAAAATTTGTAAAAGTCAGTTTAAGGTCAATTGTTGTCTTGAGGTATCTGATGGTTCTTTTGACGGCTTCCCAATCTTTCGCTCTGGGATTTTGATTTCTTCGGCTTAAGATGTTCACAGCGGCACTTATATCTGGTCTAGATATGGTGGAAATATATAGTAGTGCACCTACAGCCTGTCTGTATTTAGTGTTGTTTGGCAAGAGATTTTCGTCATCTAGTGTTTTAATGTAGCCTGGCTCCATGGGTGTTTCTGTTGGTTTTGAGTTTTCTAAACTGAATTTAGTTATTAGTTCTTGGATTTTGTTAGTTTGATCAAGTGTCATTGTGTTTTTATTTGGTCGATTTATGTTTATGCCTAAGTAGTATTTGGCTTCGCCTAAATCAGTTACAGGGTATTCGCTCTTTAATTTATTTATGAGTTTGTCAATGTTTTGATCTTCTCCTGCGATTAGTAGATCATCTACATAAACAATAACATATGTCGTTTTGTTATTTACTGTTTGTTTATACATGCATTTGTCAACCGAGCTCTGTTGAAAGCCGAATTTGGTTAGAGATTGGTGGATTTTTAAGTTCCAAGCTCTAGCAGCTTGTTTCAGCCCATATATTGCCTTTTTAAGTTTACAAACTTTGTGTTCCTCTCCGGGGATTACATGCCCTTCGGGCTGATGCATATACACTTCTTCCTCTAATTCTCCGTGTAAAAATGCAGTTTTTATATCGATATGTCTAAGACTTAAATTTTTATATACAGCCATTGCCAAAAAACTCCTTATCGTTGTATGAGACGCAACAGGTGCAAAGGTCTCGTCATAGTCTACTCCGTATTTTTGGGAGAAACCTTTGGCAACAAGCCTTGCTTTGTATTTTTCTACTGAGCCTTGACTATTATATTTTAATTTAAAAGCCCATTTGCATCCAATAACTTTTGTTCCAGGGGGGGCTACAACTAAATCCCATGTGTTATTATCATGAAGTGAATTTATTTCGTCTAGTGTTGCGTTTACCCATTTTTCCTTCTCCACGGGGTTTTCCATTTTTTGAATTTCATCCCAACTTTTAGGTTCTACTATCCTGGTATTATTTGTTACATATGCAAATCCATCAGGAGGAACGCCTTTATTACTCCTCTCTGATCTGCGAGGATAATTTTGTGTACCATTTGAGTTAGCAGGAATATTATTTGGATTTTGTACATTGTCGCCGGCGCTATCTAATTCAACACCGATCAATTGCTGTATAGGTTGAGGATTACGGCTGTTTGATTTTCCTTCCCCGTTATGTGATTCATCATTTTTAATTATTTCCTGATTTCTGTCTTCTAGGAATTTGACTGTTCTACTTATAATTACATTTCTACCGTTGGTACAAATTCTATATCCCTTACTCCTATTATCATAACCTACGAATATCCCTTCTGTAGCGGTGTTGTCAAGTTTTCCTCTATGTAATTTTTGAATATATGCAAATGCGCGACAACCGAACGTTTTAATATTTGATAGATCTGGTTTACGACCAGTCCATTTCTCATAGGGAGTGGAATCACAGGATTGTGTAGGGAGCCTATTTTGCAAATACGTCGCAGTGTTAATGGCTTCCCCCCAAAAGGAGTTAGGTAAATCACCCTCCTTAAGGAGACACCGACACATCTCCATCAAGGTGCGATTTTTGCGTTCCGCAACCCCGTTCTGAGGTGCAGAGTATGGAACTGTCAGTTGGTGATCTATTCCCTCTCTCTTCATATATTCATCAAATTCTTTCCCTATGTACTCCCCTCCGTTATCGGAACGGATTGCCTGCACTTTTCTTCCAAACTTATTTGCGGTCATTGCCACATACTCCTTAAATTTAGAGAAAACTTCATGTTTATTTTTTAATAGATATATTACAGTAAACCGGCTAAAGTCATCTATGAAGGTCAAAAAATAGTATTTCCCACCAATTGTTGGGGTTTGCATTGGTCCACAGAGGTCAGTGTGTACCAATTCTATCGCCTTTGTGGCTCTGAAACTCGCAATTTTTGGATATGGACTATCAGAAAGTTTCGACATAATACAGGTTTCACATACATTATCATGTTTACATTCATCTATTTCAATCCCTATAGCCAAATCTTTATTCACTAATTCTTTTATATGATTGACATTTCTATGACCCAATCTTTTATGCCATTTATATATACAATTTTTATTTTCACATACGTTAACTAAGTTTGCGGTGTGGTATGCGGCATTGTTTATATTACACTCATACAAATTATTATTTACATAACCTTCAATATAAGTTTTATCCCCATGTATAATTTCACACTTGTTTTTGTCAAATACCACCGTACAACCGTTCTCAGTTGCCCTTTTTACAGACAGTAAATTTGCTTCGATTTCGGGTACAAATAGAACATTACGCAGTGTAATTTTATTAATCTCTCCTCCCGATGTTTTTGCCTTGAATTCTATGTCTCCTGACCCGTAGGAGGTCAACGATTTTCCGTTAGCAATTACAACATCGCTTATATTGGTGTCATTTATTCTAGTGAATAAATTTTTATTATTTGAAATGTGTGATGAACTGCCAGAGTCTATTATCCACTTTTTACCTGGACTTCCAGCTAATAGTGCTAAATTTTTAAATTTAGATGCGGTGTCACTAGCTCTATCTGTATAATTTCGGTTCGACTCTTCCTCAAATCTGTGTCTATCGTTTGATTCAAAGCATAGTGATGAATTAGCTTGTTTGGATGTGAAATTTTGATTTTTGTATCTTGTGTTATTGTTCTGTAATTTCTTAAGGTGCCAGCATTCTAATTTTGTGTGATTTTTCATTTTACAGTGTGAACAATATTTAGTTTCTCGTCTATAATTGTTGTTGTGTTTTTTGTTTGTTTGAAATGCTTTAGTAAAATTTTCAGACGGTCGGCTATTCTCAATACGTCTGTTGTATTCATCTATTAGCTTGCTTCTAATAAACTCCGGATTTAATTCCTCTTCAGGTCTCGCTTCTAGTGCCGTTATCAGCGTGTCATAGCTCTCCGGCAGGGAACATAAAAACAACGCCGATATGTGAGAGTCACTGATCTTTTCCCCTATGGCCTTTAACCTCTCAACCAGTTCGAGTATTTTAGTCGTATGCTCTAGCATATTTCCTCTCTCGTCAAGTTTTGTGCTATATAATTTTCTCAATAGATACAGCTTGCTAGAGAGGTTACACCTTTCGTGTATGGTCCTCAGAGCTTCCCATGTAGCCTTTGCGGTTGTGAGATTTTTCACATGTACTATTTGGGAATCTTCAATGAATAAATTGATTAAGGCTCTAGCCTTGTTATCTTTCTTTCGCCAAGTATCGGTTATTGGCGCTGGCGGATCATCTGTTAAGAGATCATTAAGATCTTCTTTTATCAACAGCATCTCCAATTTGAATTTCCAGTTTGAATAATTATGTTGGTTTAATTTCTCAACCACTTGGCTTTCTTTAAATGAAGCCATATTAATTTTTTTTTTGTTTCACAATGTCCTCAGAAATTTTAATATTCTTTCAAGGCACTGAGACTATTCAGTCTCATAATCTATTAAATAAGCGAGGAGGTAAAAGAGGTATCACTTACCTCCTTCAAAGGCGTAAGTCCGTTGAACTCCTCCGTCATCCCGCTAAATTAGCTGGAACGAAAACTGGAATACACGACATTATTAATTGTATATATTTTAGTTTCGTGCTCTTGAATGAGTACAATATATTTATTTTCCGTCTAGGTTATACAATATACATTTTAAGAGGAATATCATGTTTACAAAGATTGAATTTTGGCTGGTCGGGATGTCGACCGCTTAGCAGCAGCGCATGGAAGAGAGTGACTTGAAAGTACAGCATGCATGCGTTCTTGCCCCCACGGTTGCCAGGGGCCCCATAGCACGTGTTAAGTAAGGGGCCCTCGTTTGGGTAATTATCACATGCAGATCCATACATCTACATGTGCGGACATCGACGCGTGCAGGAGAAACTGGGTCAGGGAAAGAGTTCGAAAGTTTCATAGTTTTATATTTCCCAACAGAAACTTGTTAATTTAATAAGTTAAAATAGGAATGATCAACATCGATTTATCTGTAAAAATCTCATTACGGAAATTTTTTACGATCACAATAATTCCTTTACTTCGTAGAAGGCAGTCAAACTAAAGAACTGTTTTTAAAAAGAGTGTTTGCCACTAAATGCCACAAACAGTTTCTTAAATTCTTACCAAACTGTTTTTTTATGAAACTGTCTATTAGTTATTTATTAAAGAAGATAATTTCTACCGCTGAATTAGACGTAAAATAACTTTTTCATTAACCATCACTAAGTTTTTCAGATTAATAAATCTGCCTATCAATCTATCTCTCTATTACAAATTACTTGTTCTGCCAGCCGACGTCGTAACCAGAGTTAAAAGGAGTATTCTTAACATATATAGACGTTAAAATGTCATGTTCTATAAGATGATTTTGACAGATTTCCACGATTTCTTCTGAAAAATCAATTCACTTCTAGTATCATTTACTTTAAAAAAAATCCATTTTAGATGCTCTGAATTCTATGTTATATATTATTGGCTAGTTTATTTGTTAAAAGTTGCAGTTACTTGATAAAGAAA
This sequence comes from Cheiracanthium punctorium, assembly GCA_038373885.1. NCBI lineage: Eukaryota > Metazoa > Arthropoda > Arachnida > Araneae > Cheiracanthiidae > Cheiracanthium > Cheiracanthium punctorium. The sequence continues at coordinate 16,622 of JAWZYV010014795.1, forward strand.
GAAAGAAAAAAAAAGACTGAGTTTTACTAGCTGCATAGATCACCTTTTATCTTTTTTATGCTGTGTTACGAGAAATAGTATAAATTTTTTTCGAAAAAATTTTAATTATTTTTAAATATCTTTATCATACTGCAGCTTAGTTTCCAGAATCATAGGTATTTATGCAAGAATAATATCGACTACATATGTGCTGCTGAAAAACATAGCAAAATTTTTATTAAAAAGATTGTAGCTAGAAATTTTTATATTAAAAATATCTGATTTTGATAAAAGATCTTTGCTAAATTTGTATCTTTGCTTGAGTATATCAATTTTTCTTGCCGGCCTTCAAGAAATATAAAAAAAGTCTGAATTGTATTTCTTTTGTCTGAACTAGTTTTAGATTGAAGGCAATAAAAAATATCTCCCTAAGATTTAATCAAAGTACAGGGTGAGTCTGAAGAAGTGGCCAAAACTTTATGGGGTGATAGAACTCATCTACACGAGGAAATTTCGTCATAGAAAATATGGGAGAAAGCAAACGGGCGAGCCGCTAGGCGGCATTGAACATTTAAACTTAAACGCCTAAAGGTGGCGTTATAAATGGTGTAAGGGTCGGTCCTCGCATCCAAAGGCATTTTCTTTCGAGGATCGCCGAGAGGATGGCTGGTTATACGAACCACGAAATAGCGGATATGCGCTTCCCGTAAGGTGCGGACGGGAATGCTAGAGAGGCACAGAGACTTACCGGGACTAGTTTCCGATGAGACGCACTCCCGGACGAAACACATTTGAGGGCTTGCATCGACGGTTGTGTGAAACGGGATCCTTCATCTTGGCTAAGCGAGATACAGGGCGCGAAAGGAGTATCAGAACGCCGCAAGTTTGGAATGCAGCAAGCGAGCGGTTTCCCGTGCCCTAAACGTATCCCAAACGACAGTTTGCCCTGTGCTACGGGAGTAAAGCCGGATTCATACTGGCCGTACCGCACCGCTAAGACGCCGCAATGACGTCACGTGGCGGAGCAACACCGTTCCAGAGACGGTTCTTCGTAAATGTTTGGGCAGGGGTCGTCCGTGATCATTTGGTTGGCCCATACCCCCTGCCACACCGTCTGGACGGCGAATTGTGTCACACATTCCTACAAGAGGTGTTGTCGGAGCTGCTGCAACCGATTCTAACCTCCATCAGATCGAGAATGTGGTTCCAGCATGACGGTGCGCCTGCACACTTCACTTTGAATGTGCGGAACACTTTACATGCAACGTTACCAGAGCGATTGGTTGGTTATGGGTGAGACGTTAGATTCAACTCCGTAGAAGGAGGTGCATTTCCTTTGGCGAAATCTACTATGCGTGCGTGCGAGAACTAATAAAAAATATCTGTCCAATGACTGGTCTATAATGCAAAGCCGTGGAACAATTTAAAGCGTTCATGAGGTTTTTTTTTTTTTTGAAGGACAGGGGGAAAATCAAAACTAATTTCAAAGCGTTCGATAGACGAAGGGAAGCCATCTAGTAGTAAAATTAAAAATAAAAACGTTTAAGGAACTTAAAGGTTGCTAGTTTAAGGAACTTAAAATAGCAATTTAATTTAAAATGGAAAGTCTCTAATAATAAACAAGCAATAATAAACAGGAATCTATGTACGCTACTGTGCTAAATTCCATGTAAGAATAATTCCTCCTGTTCTACATTTACATAATTTTTCCGATTCCGGAATGCTGGAATCGGAATTAATTCCTTTCATGTGAAATTTAAGTATAATAAAACTGTAAAAATTTACAGAAGTAAATATTTTTGTTTTAAAAATAAAATACAATAAAAATGTTAGGTAATAACTAAAACTTTTAAGATGATTTGGATAGTTCATGAAACATAACGCAGGGTGAATAATATTTCAGGGATCTTATCCTTGAGATATTATTCACTGTATGTATGTTTCCTTACCTTGATGACGCGATGCTCCTGGAGAATCGTCTTTCCCCTTTCCCGGCTTATGAACAGGGTTGCATCTGCTCTGCTATTACTAGCCCGACCCAAAGTATCGCCTTTGGCGCGAATGATAAAACACAGAGAAAAAACGCTCATCCTTCTACGGAGTTGCAATCCAACGTCTTCCTGGTTATGGCGGTATCATAGCTTGGCCCCCAGGAATGCCGGATCTCTTGCGTTTGGAGTGTTTCCTGTGGGGTTATATGAAAGCCCTAATCTACGACTGCCCTATTGAAACCTATATGATCTAGTCGCCAGAATCGCCATTGTTGTTGCGAAGATGTCAGGAAAGGCCTAACATCTTCGCAAATGTACGTCAGTCCGTATCCCGTAGGTGTGAAGCATGCATTATAGCTAACGGACGCGCTTTTGAGCAATTTCTTTAAGCATCATTCCATTACTGTTAATACAATGTTTTCTGAAGTTTTATTCTTGTGCTGATTCCTTAAATGTGCGAGTGGAAAACTACCTTTTTTAACTTCTCACCGCTTGTGTTATGACCAAACTTCTACACTATTTACAACACCACCTAGCGGCTCGCCGTTTGCCTTCCGCCCATACTGCCTATTACGAAATTTGCTCGTGTATACGCCATACAGTTTTGGCCAGTTTTTCAGACTCATCCTGTATATTTGTACAGTTTTTCTTTTGCATTACACATTTTTTCAAATTGTACAATACCCAGACATATTCATCTAATCCAGGGTATTGCAAGACTGGAAGTATATTGAAATAATAAAGTTATAAAGGGAATCTTTTGAAATATTAAGATATTGGAGTAATAGGAGAGAGTTCAATATTCTTCTATAAGAAGACTAAGGTACTTCAAGGACTTAATGACAGCAAATTTCCCTCATCTCTGCTCAGAGCTGGGCTACAACAGAACAAACATCATGCCGTAAAGCAAAGATGGGCAAAGAAGGAGGGATCGCTGTTGTCGAGAACCTAGAAAGATGGGAGCGACCAGGTTGTTAAGCAGTAGTGCAAGCGCAAATAAGATCGTGTCGGGAAAAAAAAAAAGTTTTATGATTGATACTTTTGCTATGAATTACCTTTCTTCTGTTTTTGCAGCACAATTGTGTTTTGTAAATGGAATGTGGTTTTAGGAGTGTTCATCATTCTTATTATTAACCCATTTGTGCCTGGATATTTTTGCGACTTTCTTCGATTTTTGCTGATAACAGAAATAATAGATAAATTTCTGACGTCAACTTCTTGAACAAGGGATAATTTCTTTTAAAATTATTATGCATAAAAATCGAAATATAAACATCCTACTTGGTCATGTTAAAATATTTTGTAGAGTTGAGGCTCAATACTCATGAATAAAGGCTAGGAAAAATAAATAACGTTTTCGACTAATAGCGAAAATGCCGTCCCAAAAAAGGGACGCTAGGCACAAATGGGTTAACTAGAAGTCAAAGCCCCTTATGGAGGTAATTACAGTGGGCGTTCAGAAAAAAAACTTTTGACGAAAATATGTCAAAGCTCGATATATTTCATGTTCGTCCACCTAAAATAAATAAAATCATATTCAATTTTTATTATATACCCAAATCTAATTTAATGCTTTTCTGGAAACTCTAATGGACTAATGGACTGACTCTATGGACTGAAACTGGGACGGACTCTAATGGACGGACTCTATGGACGGACTCTAATGGACTGAAAACTTTTTACAAAGAAAAAACTTTTGACAAAAATATGTCTAAGCTCGATATATTTCATCTTCGTCCACCTAAAATAAATAAAATTATATTCAATTTTTATTATCTACCAAAATCTAATTTAATGGTTTTCTGGAAACGCGTGGAAACTTTTCGAATTCGAACGACTCAATTTTGCGTAAACAGCCTTTCTTACATCAATGCTTCATGCAGTGCAGGCGATCATTTTAATTAAGAAAAATGAAACTATGTTATCTGGAAAAACTATTTAAAACGAACTGAAATCGCAGTTTTCCCTTCAAAGTTTGATGACCGTGACTTCAAATAGGACGTCATTATCACTAGCAAGGCCTAATTTTGTCACGCAAATGATTTACTTTTTTTTTTTTTAACCTCTCGGAAATAAAATGGAGCTGAAAAGAGCAAAAAAAAAAAAAAAAAAAAAATCGTTTAAAAATGAGGAATTGGGTGGATTTTCGAATTTTTAAAGTAGCACGGCAGTTTTCTATATTTTTGTGCATAATTATGAAACATTTCAAGCGGATCGTGCAAACGGTGACGATGTAACTACGCTTTTCGTGCTTTTTAATCTTTTTGAACTTTTTAATGTTCTTGGAGTAATGACGGTAAAAGTTTTATCTTGGAGTGGTTGCTCGGTATTGTTAGAGAGTGAGTCAGCTATCAGCGTAACTATATAGTAGGAGGATGATGATAATGCCCAAGCGAGCAGAACAGAGGATTAATAGCAGATATTTACTGTGCATTTGCGCATACACATAAACCACATATTTAACTCTCTCCCTTACGATCAGTTGTCCCATGTTCTACCATTAAGCAACCACTACAACAATCCAGTTCAATCTTTTTTTTTTTTCCGAACAATGATTGCCTTTTTTTTAGCACTGTTTAGTTCATTGCCAAAATATTCTGACTCAATACGCAATGCCTGTGACATTTAAAATTTATTATCGACTCTTACGAAAATAGTCTCATTCAGATATATTTGTTCTGATGAGTTGAAATGACGGGGTATTCATTTTAGAGAATGTTGTTTCCAAATAAAAGCAAGCCGTTGCTACAGAGACCATTTTACGCGTGTAGCTCGGAAGAACTACCGCCTAATTTAATTTATGACTTGTCTGTTACGAGCCTTGGTAGATCAATTTTGTATATTTTTTCTTAATTCACACGAGTACTCCTTTTTTTAAAATGTTGTTTTTTAATTTAATTCGCACTGTATATCTGGATCTTATGTCAGAGGCAAAATTTGTAATCAATTTTTTGTTAACTTTGTAATTTCCAATTGGCTTGAAACGTGGTTGACATCAAGTCATAAATGCTAGACATGCGTGTATATCATCAAATACATAGTTTATGGTCGTTTAAAGAAAATGTATTTGAGAGACTGTCATCTGAATTAATATTAATTTCAATCAAAAGCATCTGTTGCGATACGAAAAAGGTGGACTGTAAGGCGAATGATCAACAGTTAATTTCTTTATTCTGTGACTATTTAAAATTAAATGAGTCAAGAGGGTACAACAATGCCGTGCTTACGGCTTACAAAACGAGACGACTACTTGCGACTGGCGAAAATCACAGCTACCACCCAGAACCCATCGATAGGGTTGCCAGGATCGAGTTGGCGACAAGATACAATTATGAATAAGGGAATACAAGCAATAACATTTCTCCCCCGCCTTGCAACGACGGAGGCGTTCAAATTAAAGATACAGGTTAAATAATCAAAATAACAATTAAAATTGGTAAATGAGATTAAATGCCATCACAATGATATTAAATAAAAATACAAATATTTTCAGTTTTCAAAAAGAATAAAGTGAAGAAAAAAAAAACATACATACATATTCCAATTTTAAAATACCTTCAAATATACCATAAGAAGTAAACGTAGCTTCTACACCTGTATGGGAATATAAGGTATGAAAATAATTAATTACAACATAAGTAAAATGATGGTTAGAAGGAAGCAATATTGGGTGCCTTTGAGAAACAGGCAAGTTAGAGTTTTTCAGTCGTCCTCCAACGCGGAGGATATCATTGCTATCTAAGAAAGGGTTTAAACTTAAAAGTTTACTAAATTTTGGAATCGGAGTCCCTTTGCTTAAGCACTGTATTTCATTAGCAAAGTTAGTTCCTTGAATGTTTTACACTATTGTCCACAAGGATTGACTAAGTTCATAACTCTTAAGGCATCCAGTCTCTCGTTGTAAGGGGTTACTTGCGTTGTTTACAAATCCTTTGCACCAAGCAAGCACTCTCTGTAATTTGGTGAATGAAGAACAGCTATTGATCCATTCTAGAGGTTCGACTGTCTCCAGCAGCCCACACATTTCACTGGTTGGCGTTTCTTTTATTTCTCGCGAAAAGAGGTCATTGTTCTCAATTGAAGTAGGGTTAGAGAATTCACTTATTTCGACTTGACGTAGAAATGGCGGCCCAAGCCACCACAGATCGCATTCCTGAATTTTGTCAGGATTTACGCCTCTCGAAAGGATATCGGCTGGATTTTCTTTGGAGCTGACGTGGTGCCAGCATTCAATTTTGGTAAGCGCTTGAATGATACTCACACGATTTCTAACGAATGGCTTGAGACGTGAAAGTGGCCTCTTAATCCACGCTAACACTATGCTGCTGTCAGACCAAAGGTAAATGTCATCAATTTGGATTTTTATGGCTTGCAGAGATCTTTTAACCAATTTGGAAAGAAGAACTGCAGCGTTCAGCTCTAACCGAGGAATGGTGATTGTCCTTAGAGGAGCAACTTTAGATTTAGAGCACAACAGTGATCTGCCCATTTGTGTCAACACAACGAATGTAGATTACGGCTCCGAAAGCCTTTTCTGAAGAATCTGCAAAGCCATGAATTTCTGTTCGAATGGAATGATGTTGAAGACAATAACGAGGAATAACCAAAAGGTTTATAGATGACAGAGCGGTAACAAAGGAATTCCACTCAGATTTTAAGTTTGGAGGCAAGCAATCATTCCAGTCTAAGTTTAACTGCCACAGAGTTTGCATTAGAATTTTAGCCCTTGCTATTATGGGCCCTAATAGCCCGAGTGGATCGAACAATTTCGCAATTGTGGAGAGCACAGTTCTTTTGGTGAATTCACAATTATTTCCTCCTTCATCCTTAGTAGATACCTTGAAAGAGAAGGAATCTGTCTGCGGCTTCCATAAAAGCCCGAGTGTCTTCGTCTCATTTTGATTGGAAAAAGATAAGTCTTTATCTTCATTTAATTCATCTGGCAATAGGTAAGGATTATTAGCTGCCCATTTATGCAATTGCATGCAAGCACCTTGTAACAGTGAGACAAGCTGAGCTTGGAGTTCCTTCCCTAATTCCAGATCATCGCTGCCTGTTAAGATCTCGTTTATATTCACGTGTGAAAGCACAACTTCAGCAGCTAATGGATAATCCTTGCCATCGTCTATTGCAAGTTGTTTCAACGACCTAGTGGCTAGATACGGAGCGCTACTAGTACCATAGGTTACGGTGGTTAATTTATATTTCTTCACTGGATCTTCAAAATTATGTTTCCAAACGATTCGTAGCAAATCGCGCTGAGATTCATCTATAGCAACCATCCTAAACATTTTCCTTATGTCTGCAGTTAACGCGTACTTGTGAATTCTGAATCGAAGTAGAATTGAAAATAAGTCTTCTTGTATTATACCACCATTCATCTGCAATGAATTCAGAGATTCACCAGTGGAAGTAACAGACGAAGCATTAAAAACTACGCGAAGTGGAGTTGTACTATTAGTAGGGCGATAAACACCGTGGTGTGGTAGATAATACGTCACCGCTAGCTCTTCTTCTTCAATTATCTCTACCATGTGACCCATTGTCTGGTATTCTCGAATAAAATTACGATATAAAATCAGCATTTCCGGATTTTTGACTAACCTTTTCCATAAGGCCTGGAGTCTATTCAAAGCTGTCTGTTTGGAGTCCCCTAAACAACTGGGATCCTTAGCTAAAGGCATCTGTACTATAAAGCGAACAGATTCATCCCTTTTGAAGGTATTTAAGAAATGCTGTTCACAAATTCGTTCTTCTTCAGATTTAACGACCGGATTTTCCACGTCCGTTAAATTTTCTATTTCCCAAAATAATCTAATATTTTTGTCTAATTCATCAAGGGTTGAAATAAGACCACAATGAAAGTCAGGACTAGTGTTTTCATGACGCATAATACCACTAGCAGTGAAGCCGAACACAGTATCTTGTAATATCAAATTACCTCCAGCTAATTTCAATTTTTCAGGTTTTAATAAATCAAAAATTAATTGATTTCCAAGCAACATATGTATTTTACTTGGTAAATGAAAGGATTTATCTGATAGATTAATGCCGTCAGGAATTTTTATCCCCTTCATATCAAGTTTACACGTTGGTGTAAAATCTGTAATACTTTCGACAACTAAACAATCAATTATTCTTCTAAACTGACCTTCCTTATTTGAAATTGCAATTGAAACCTCATGCTTTATTTTGTGAGATGCACCTCCAATACCCGAAACTGAGGTATTTATTTTTCGAAGCCTTAATCCTAAAGCTAACGCAGTATCCAACGTGATAATATTCACCATAGAACCGCAATCAAGAATTGCCTTTATCGGGAACTTATTTCCAACGTTATTTTCACCAAAAACAAGAACAGTACTTAAAACCACGCTTTGTTTATTTTTTCCCGATACGAAACTCGAACCAATAAATCCTTCCTCTTTCCCAGCTGGTAATGCAGACTGACTGACACCTTCGTACGGAGGCGAAAAGGGTGGAGAATTCACATTTAACTCTGAATTTACTGCTTCCGTTTTCAAGTGGTTAGTAGTTTCTTGTGGCGAATGCTTATGATTATCGACACTCTTATTCAAACTTCTACACAATAAGGAATTATGCCGTTTAGAGCAGAAACAATTTCGAACACTAGGGCAATTCGATAATTTATGCAATGGAGATAAACAATTTATACAAAGATTATGACTTTTTACTACATCAAATCTTTCATTAACTTTCATTGAATTGAAGTGTTTACGTTTAAATAAACTGTGTGCTTGTTTGCATAAAGCACAATTATTAGGCTGAGATTTCGAAAGAAGCACCTTCGGTTTAGAATGGAGGGGAATATTCTTTTGATTGTTTTGGTTATGAAAAGAAGCATTTAAACTTTCTAAAATTTGACATCTTTTTGACAAAAAGGAGAGAAAGTCTTCCCAGTCGGGAAATTCAGTACTGTCCAAGGTCATTTCGTATTGCCTATGAGTCTCATGATCTAGTTTGTTTAACACAATATTAACCAACATTTGCTGAGAAAGTTTGTCGGGTTTCAAATCAAACAATTCTAAAGAACGAATATGCTTCTGAATGTTATCAAGTAGGGTTCTTAGATCCCTTGCCGATTCATTATTTAATTTATTCAAGGACAAAATAGAATTGATGTGAGATGATGCAATAACACGTTTATTCTCAAATCTTTGTTGCAAAGCGCCTAATAGGGAATCGAATGTATCATTCGGCGTTTGCAAATGTTTAGCTTCTCCCTTTAACGAAGCTTGCAAATAGTGCAGTTTTTGTTGATCTGTTAAACTTTCATTAGATGTGATAAGGGAGTCAAATTTTGATTTAAAGAGTCCCCATTCTTGATACGATCCGAAAAATTCTGGTAAATTTATTTGGGGTAATTTCACCTTTACATTTGTGCATACATTATTCGAAATAGAATGCTTTATGTTCTTGTCAGAAATATCAACAACTTTACTAATAGAAGAGAGGAAAGATCTAATTCTTACCTCCTGTTCTTGCAATGCGTCATCGAGGATATCCAAATCATGTTCTTTATCGGCAATATTTATTTCTTCCGGTAACTTATAATACTGGAGTCTTAATGATTCACAATCGGTTTGTGTTTTTCTTAAAGAGTTCAATTTCAAGTCGAGTTCAATGGCTTTATCCGATGACGGAACAAAATCATCTAAATACTTGGTAAGGTTCGTTACCTTTGTTTTCAGGCTACCTAATTGCCTGTTCAACGTTACGAGAGTTTGTTTATCCATAGGTCCTCCGGCGATGATTAAGGACCAGAAATGTTGCGATACGAAAAAGGTGGACTGTAAGGCGAATGATCAACAGTTAATTTCTTTATTCTGTGACTATTTAAAATTAAATGAGTCAAGAGGGTACAACAATGCCGTGCTTACGGCTTACAAAACGAGACGACTACTTGCGACTGGCGAAAATCACAGCTACCACCCAGAACCCATCGATAGGGTTGCCAGGATCGAGTTGGCGACAAGATACAATTATGAATAAGGGAATACAAGCAATAACAGCATCCCCTTTAAAATTGGTACCTTTCGGAAGCTGCTATAGAGCATTTCGATGACGTGATATAAATAAAATCTTTGTATAATAACACTAAAAAGGTACTTATCGATCAGTGCGATCGTTTCGGCTGAAAAGATCATCAGCCTTCTTCAGCTGTCAGCCCACTTTCTCACAGAATAGTGGGGAATGAAAGATTTAAAAAAAAAAAAAAAAAAAAAAAAAAAAAAGCGAACGGCAAGTAAAGAATAGGGAAAAAAGAAAAAGCAAAAAACCACGAGAGTAAAAGAAGGGGGAAAAGGGGGGTTGATAAAAAAGGAAAATAGATAAATATAAAAAAATAAAATATAGAAAAATAAATAAAGCAAGAAAAAAAGCACAAAATAAGAACACACAAAAAACTATAGAAAACAGAACAACAAAAGAACGACAACAAAAACATACAAACACATTTTTTAAAAATACAGGACAACACATTTTTTTAATAAAAACTTTTAATAATAAACATAAAGAAAATACAGAAATCACAGACAATAACAACAAAATAAATGAAATACGACGCGGGGAGGGGGAAGGATTGGGGAGGAGAGGAAGAAACTAAATAGAACCTTACAAAAACTGCTTTCAAGCAGAATGAACAAAAGAAATGGAAGAAGAATCGTTCACAAGTCGTTTCAAGTGCTAGGTAATTCAAAATCTGCCAAAAATTCAAGCTGAGATAAAGACTGAGAAATGCTCAAGATCTAAAGCTAATATCCAATACCTATCTGTCGAGATATAATTTCCGTACATATTTTAGATCGCTACGAAATTAATGCTGTTTATAGATTTTACGTTCCTGATTGACTGTCGCAGGCGCGTAGCCAGGAAATTTTTTTTTTGGGGGGGATATGCGCCTGGAAAATTTTTCGAGGGATATGAACTTATATGTGTATAAATAGACGGAATTTCATCACTAATCCAAAAATTTCGGGGGGGGGGGGCAAAGACTACTTCAACGTATGGTTACCATGTTGGAAAGAACAAAAAAGCAAGGGAAAACACTGCATACAAAAATCCAGGGGGCAGGCAGCCCCCCCCCTTGCCCTATGCTGCCGGCGCCCATGTCCACCCCCCCACCTGGCTACGCCCCTGGAATGTCGTATGTGTGGTCTGGTAGATTTACTACAGATAACGTAAAAGTTTTTTCATACAATACAGTATTTAGTATTTATCGCAGTTAAAGATAGCTATGTGTTACTCAGGGAGTAATTTCTAATAGAGTCGTAATCAATTTAGATATTACGACTATTCTAGAATGCGCACAATAAAATCTGTACACAAGCAATGTCTAGAAATGATAGTCACAGAAAAAAAGAAGTTTAAAACTGTAATTTAACGATTTATATTTTCAATATAAATTGAACTTTTTGAGGGATTACCTACATATTTACTTCGTAATTAAAAGCTTCAACTCAAACCATATTTTAATTTGTCCATTCAACTTCTTGCACCTTATTTATTCCAATTATGAAATTTCCTTGCCTTGCAGTGCTTATATAAAGATGAATATAAAAACGTGCGTGTACTTAGTATTTAGACAAGTAACTAGAGCATGGGTGTCGGCGAAATATTTTCCAGTGAAGGGGGGCAAAGATTACTTCAACATTTGGTTACCATAGTAACCAAATGTTCCAACATATTCCAACATATTGGAAAGAACAAGAAAGTAGGAAAAAAAAACGGAGCACAAAAATCCAGGAGTGGACAAATGCACCCCCCCCCTTCCTTGAACCATGCTGCCGACGCCTATGAACTGGAGTTTCTGTGCCAATATTAGTAACTGCATAATCTAGTGTCATTGTTCGTTTGAGGCCAGACAGCCTGGTTGTTAAGAAATCAGAACTCTCTGGATCAAAGGACACAGATTCGAATCCAAGCTGATTAAAGACAACTTTGGAAACACGAGGAAGATATATGTTAAATCTGTACTGTTTGGTACACTGATAGCAGGGACGTAACCAGAAAAAACTTTCGGAGGGGGTCCAAACGGTGAAAAAGGCAGAATTTTTCACAAAAAGACTTCATCATTCTTATTACAAAACAACATCTGAATACTGTTAACAAAAACTGAAATTTCGGGGGGGGGGGGGTCCGGACCCCCTGGACCACCCCCCCTGGGCACGTCCTTGACTGATAGGTATATGTGGGGAGGACATTACCTCCAAGGATGATGTTAAATAGCCAGTCCAATACGGCTAAATTGTCTGCTATAAATTCATAACACTGTACTTAAAGCTTTGATATCATATTTCAAAAATATATCATCCGTTATTTATTGAAAACCGTTTCCTGGTGAGGAATTTTCCAAAAAAAGTCAATTTTTGAAATTATTGAACGTTTTTGCTTTAAAAATGAAATAGTCTGTTTCGTAGCAACAGTTCTTCCAACGTGATTATTAACAGATATATGAAGACGACATTTCCGTATCCAACACAGGAGTATCCATGGAGAGGGCTATGGGGGCAAAAGCCACCCTAAAGCTGGAGAGTTACAAATGAATAGCTTTAAAAATTGAAAAATGTCACCTTATTAAAATATTTTATTTTTAAAAATCGTCTTTAAATTATTTCTAAAATATTTTTTACCAAAAAAGACATTAACTTTTAAAGAAACACCCACAGTTAGTGCATGAAATACACACACACACACATACACACCACTTAACTCAGTTTCAATATCACTGAAAAGTTCCCGATAATTATTTACGACTCTATAACGAGTTATATTGATACTGGGCTTGTGTTCTATGATCAAGTCAAGTGCTACCGAATATTTCGGCATTATAAGAGAGTTGTAACTATAATCGATGTCGCTACAACTGAGTTCTTCAGTATTTGTAGCCCAGTCCCCTTAAACTAAAATCCTGTGTCCGCCACTGGACTCTACATTGCTATGTGGTTATGTCCCCTATGTGTACGGTCCCCCTCTATCTGCCTTTACATTTTTGACACATATTTTATGACCACCCTGGTACAGTGATTCAATAAAAGATTAAGTTTGACAGCTTTCAAAAGCACTAATGTCACTACATTAGTTATATCCTGGAACTTGGAATAAAATCGGTTAAAAGGTTGAAAATATCTTTCCTAGATGCATGGTCTGTCTTTCGTTTTACATTTCAGCAATTATGAGTTTTGAAAGAACTACATCACGTAATCTATTCATCAATCTCAACCTGTGTGACATAACAACTTTCAGACACTCTAGGAAGTTTTCCTCACCTGTTTACTTGTTTCAAAAACACATGAAGCTTTATATCGATTCTCACCTCAATGATAAATAACACAACCAAAGAAAAAGTTATTTACTGTTTCTTCAGCAGTGGTTATGGAAATATCTGTTTTAGTTTGCGTTCTTGGAATCAAGACTGTAATTAACAGCAACTTAATAATGCAAACACATTAAATATATTTGCATATAATAACATAAATAATCTGTTTAAAGTCAGGTGGGGGTAGTTATGACCAGAGGGTTGTTATGACCAGGAGAATTAAAAAAAAATATTTATAAATGATAAAGTTTTGCAAAAAAAGACACAAAACTTATATCTTTCATCATTAACTTCAAGTTTTCTTAAGGTAGTAACAACTAAAAAGGAAAAAAATATTTCAGGCTAGCTTATTCATCTTAAAAAGAATGTTGGTAATGTATTTAAGAGCTTCCGACATGCTTTAACTTTTCCTAACATAGTTAAATATTCTAAATTGATGGTCATAATGCTACTTTTTAAAAGGTCGCGTAATTGTGACCATGTGTAAAAACGTAGTAGAAAAAAATATAGTTTAAAAAACTAAAAAACACGCTTTAGTGATAAATTGAACTAACTAAAATGGAAAAAATAATTCTTAATATAGAAATAAATTAATGAACGAAAAATAGTATTATAGTAAAAAAAAGTGTGGAGGGCTTTGTGATATATTTTTTGTATCATTTTTGTACTAATCGTACCGATCGAATATTCTCAATAACTGATATATGGAGCACCCCACGCACTATTCCAAACAGTATTTAAAATGGTGAAGTATAGTTGGAATGTGCTTGGCGAAGATTGTAAAACTGTTTCAGTAGGAGATTTTAAGATAGATTTCGATTCCAAAGATGTGTTCTATAGAACAAGAAAGAGCTGAATCCTATTTTAACGCACCCCACTCTCGCCAACCTAAAAAATCGCCTCACTTTGGCGAACTTTGCAGTTACGGGTCTCCAGGAGTTATGCACAAGTTTCAACTCTCCCAAAAGAACTAGATGAAAACTAAAGTGAACAAATTAGCGATAAATGCACCATTTAAGGAATTTGAAGACACTTAATTATTAAAACTACATTAATTGGCAACCCAAAATAAATGAATAAGTAATGAAATGCTGTACTTATATAATTTTCCAAATCGCCATTTAAAAACTAAATTACAATAACCACATAAATACAAAATATCGTCTGCATATGTTTAATTATCGCCACCTTGATAACTGCATATGTTTAACTATCGCCCACTTTGATAACTGCATATGTTTACTTATCGCCACCTTGGCAAGAATCGGGGAATTAAAGTAGGAATCAGCCCAAGAAAGACAAACACGGCACACTTATGGATTCTGATGCACATTCGAAACAATATGTAAAACGGTGAAGTATAGTTGGAATATACTTAGCTAAGATTGTAAAATAGTTTTAGTAGGCAATTTTCAGATAGATTTCGATCGCAAAGATGGGTTTTATGGAACAAGGAAGAAAAAGGCGGCACACTTATGAATAATGATACACTTTCCAACTTAATGAAATAAGTAAGAAAAATAGGGACGTAGCATAAATTAAGACACGCTTTTAATATGCAGCACTTTAGTGTGTATTTAAAATCTGAAAAATGTTTCAGATTTTCTTACTTTTTTTTTACTGTTTTTCTGTTCCTTTAACCCTCCATTAGGCTCGTGGACTACGATCGTAGACCAGGTACACTCACTCAAAAAAGTATTTGAGTAATGGCCAAACTTCAGTGAGTTTTTGAAAAAAACACAAAATTAGGAAGAAATTTGAGAAAAATATTAATATAAATGGCATCATTCACTTTAACAGAGAACAATATTTTACTCTGAAATAGACAGAGGAAATTTGACTTATGCTTAAATACTTTTTTGAGAGAGGACCTGGGTTACGTACCTGGGCTACGATCGTAGTCCACTCGCCTAATGGTGGATTAAAACTTTAACAATACTTAAACTTTATTCTCCAGGAAATTGAAAACAGATTTTGAGTCTCTACAAAATATCACATCAATCATGACGAAACATTAAAACTCGAAAGCAGCTTTAACAAAATTGTGAATTAATTTAGCAATTTCACATAAAACCCCAAAAATATTTAGTAAATGATTCTTTATTTATGGAATTTGTTTTTTGTTTCCGTTTAAGTTTGGTTACTGATAATTTTTCTTTCTAATGTCTAACACTTTATTGCCATTTTCCTCCTCGACTCTTGGAACAGAACGAAAACAGCAAAGTTTTTAAATTTATGACTGCAGAATACTTTCTAATCTTTAGCTACTTAAATGGGTAGAAATCAGGAAAGGATTATTGATTTCGAAATTTGGCAAGCTAACAATAAGCGGAGTTGAATGATCTTAAATCAAAGCAGAATGGTTGTGTCTTACGGCAAAAAGTTTTGACTAAAGTTAATGTACTCTGATTTATTTGATGTTGATTACCAACGAGAGCGTTTACAGCTAATCAAAAGTTTATTTTATTTTAATCTGATTTTCTGTGGTGCTTTTACATGTGGAAATTCACTTTATTCTACTATAGCTTTCGCAGCTATACGTTGTATGAAATAATAAGATAATTAGCTGAAATAACTTCAGAATGAGAGTTAAATTCTTTTAGTGTAATATGAAAGATTGTTAGTATGCACTATCATTTAGTGTTTGCAAACTGATTGTCTTATTACGAGATATTGGGAAGATTTTTTTTTTTCTAGCTGAACACCCTCGTGTTTTTCTAGTTAATATTTTATTTAAATTCGTTTTGTTTTTTTAAATCTTCTTTTTTATCTGAAAAAATAGTTTTAAGAATGCTACTACACGTAGGGTTAAAAACGTCTGTTATTATCTGAGAAAGGAGTTCCATATACAGATATTTATTCGAAAGTCTATTTTTTTTTCAAGAAGAATTATTACAAAATCAATTGGTACATGATTTGCTGAAATATAATTCCACATTTATTTTTAAAATATTCTAAACTGTAATCTAAAATAAGCTATATTTTATATTTTAATTACATAGCTTGTGGATAAGAAATTTTTTTAAATATACAAAAGTCGGCCCATTATGCCCGAGTGGATAAGACACTCAAAATAGCAGACGGTTCAAGTGTGAAGGTCCAGTATTTTGGCTGTCAATCTAATGCCTGGAGTTTTGGTCGGTTTTCTTCACATGTACGATGGCACGAATGCGTGTTAATCCCATATCATCACACCTTTCTGATCATTAATTCAGGCAAGACTTTCGTTCGACTGTTTTCCGCAACAGATGGGTAAAAAGCTTCGTGCTATATATGTGTTCAACATTCACAACTTTTCCCTATCGCTCCTGGAAAAAATTATTTCATTCAACTTGCTCAACTTCTTCCACAGACCAATCACAGGCGAGCAAATGAAAAGGCTACAGTGACATCACAAATTCGCTCATTCACTTTCTAGTCAAACCATTTGAGTGAAGTAGTGGAACAAGTTGAACGATGTAGTCAGGCCCAGCGAGAAGGGGGTGGCAGCTGGGTCACTGTCCCGGGGCCCGTCGAACTATTAAAAAATTACTTTAAAAAATCACAGTCCAACGCAGTGCCGGTCCTAGCTATTTTTCTAAGTGTTGCAAAATATAAAAATGCGCCCCCTCCCTCACACATGCAGCTAAAAAAATCTATTAAAGCCTCCTCCAGAAAAATCTATTAAATCCAAACAGGGGCGTAGCCACGGGGGGGGTTAGGGGGGTCATAACCCCCCTCCCCATGAGAAATTTTTTGCCATACAAAATGCATATTCTTCACTACATTATCACACACACGAATACATATATATGAGTTGTAGTAGTCGTAACCCCCCCCCCATGAAAAATTTCTGGCTACGCCCCTGAATCCAAATGTTTGCATTGCCTTAGGATATTTTTTAACGATTCCAGCAACGGTAGCTTCTGCTAAACGATCATTCAGCAAATTGAAACTCATAAAAAATTTCTTAAGATCAACCATGTCTCAAGAACGAACTGTAGACTTAGCAAGACTAAGCATCGAATCTGACATTGCCAGAACTATTAATTTTGATGATGTTATACGAAATTTTGGAAGTAAAAAGAAACGAAAAGCCATTATTAAAATTAAATAATAAATACGATAATTCTACCATTTATATATATTTTTAATTTTCAAGTATGAATAAAAAAATCACTAAAAGAAAAAAAATTATTTTCGAAACTGTGTGTTTAACTATAGCAAAATATGAACTGATGCATTTACAGATAAATAACACACTGTTGGTGATGGTGATTTGCAACGCATATTAGACAGCGAGGGTGGTAAGGCAAAGAAAGATTTTGGAATCTGGTTATAAAAATACCGTAATGATACTTTATTTTTTTAAGTATTTTTTATAATACACTATTACAGATTGTAAATACTATTATTAAAATTATAATTTAGGTAAGACTAAAAATGACCCCACAATATTAACTTTTTTTATTTTTAATAACTACTTTTAAAGTAAAATTGGGCAGAATTGAAAATATATTTCTTGAGGGAAAAACAAGTTAGGCGGGGCGGGGGGCCCGGGAACATTTCTGTCCCGCCTTAAAAAAATTCTCTCAGATTCCCTGGATGTAGTTCATTGAATATAAGATAGAACGTAGGAGAAGGTGTAATATATGGGCTTTAGAGCCCATGTCACACCTTCTCCTTTAATTCACTTAAATGTACTCCGACCAAGGCAGCTCCCATGCTTGGCAGATAGCCCTTGTGTTGCTTCGCCATAGTACTAAGTAACATTAACAACATACAAAACATAACTCAAAATTTGACTACAATTGATGCTGCAAATCGGAGACTTTAAACGGGATCCTTTTCAATTGTACTCCGTCGTCTGAGAGTGTTTTAATAACATCTATACCATTCCAAGGGTTCATGGGAGGTCGCTGATAAATATTTCGGCTTAAAAATTTATTTAAACTTTAAATAAATATTCTATAATAATATCCGTTTTAATTTTCCAATGGGATAAGAAACTTGGTTTCCAAGTTTATGTATTAAAAAAGTTGGAAAATTCTGCTTTGCATACTATTTATTAACTGCAACATAAGGAAAAAGTTTGTGACGTTGCTTTGTGATTTAGAACTATTTTGGTGCATTTATCCAAGCGAATTGTTTAAGCCACGAGTTCTGCTTCATCTTTTGTGTATCATTTCTGTTTCGTGCCTTTCGTTTTTCGTATGTTAGCCCTCTTAGCGTTTGACATGTAAAATTCTGATCACTGACCTACAGTTTTCACATAATGAAAAAAAAAATCAATTATTTAAAAAGGGAAATATGTTTATTATAAATGATTTTTCAACCTCAAGGTTTACACAAATTCTCTGATCTTAAACCCAAGTTTAACCTTTTCGACCCCATCGTTAGAAAGACGCAGCGGTGAGGATTCTGTTCTGTGACCAGAGTTACTTTGCTGGTCATGGAATTGCCTTTTTTTCCTTTCTTTGCGCTTAATGGAGGTCCTTTAAGCCTTTAACGCGCAGTGATCCAGATCTGGGAACACCCAACTCTGACGTTTTGACTGTTGCCAGTCACGAAGAATAGATTTGATTTCTATAAAAATAGTTGCGGGTGACATAGCTCCACGAGAATCATTTACTTTTTAGCACGTCCTTTCCCGTAAAAGAATTGTCACGATTATTTTTAACAGCACTGGCATCTGCTGAAAAATGGAAGAATGCGAGAAGAGATGGATAGATTGCCCAATGCTGAAAAAAGGGCAGCCGTTGCCATCGCTCAACTTAACTGCCAGCAAGATGGCGGACGATCGAAACGTTCATCGCGTGCCACAGATCTAGAGACCCTTTTTTGACGACAGCTGGCTGTGCTCGCGCCCGCTGTCGTCAAAAAAGGGTCTCTAGATCTGTGGCACGCGATGAACGTTTCGATCGTCCGCCATCTTGCTGGTAGTTAAGTTGAGCAATGGCAACGGCTGCCCTTTTTTCAGCATTGGGAAAGGGTTGCGCCTCAAAGGGTTAAAATGAATCCTGTACTTCGCGTTTAAGTAATTGGCTTTTACAAAACTAACAACCGGAATTAGAAAAATGAGATTGCCCACTGCATAAATAATTAGAGGACTGTGAAAGTTCACCTCCCCCCCCCCTCCAACCCGAAATGCAATATTAATATGTGATTAAAATGGACATGATTACACGAGACTTGAACACAAACACTCGCCGTGCATTGTAAATTCGACTGTGTAGAAATGGCGAGCCGATTTGTGTCGCTAAGGTAACATAAATGGTTGCGTGTCTGGCACATATCAATAATTTTGCCAAGAAGTTGTTATCCGTGGAATATTTAGACAAGCACGCTTTAGAAGATTCCAGCCATAGAAAACTGCTGTTTTGTAAACACTGAAACATTTTAAGCAGTCAATGATTTTGTTTTGGGCCGTGATACTTAATGTTGTTTAGGTATATAGATGCGTTTGTCATACATTTTTGCAAAATCATTGCTTATAAGCAGTACAAACTAACTAAGTACAAACTAACTAACTAGTGTAATACTAAATTTGCTTGTTGTTGTTGTTCGGGCATGTATACGGATTTGCGTGCTAGTTCACGAGGAAGCGCTTATAAATCCACGTCAAAGAAAGGACAAACACAAGGGGGGGGCAAATGCCTCGGGGGAGGACTTTTCTGGGTATCTAGCGCGTATTCACGCTACATCTGGAGAAAACCGCCCAAAACTACAGACCGCTAGAACGACGGCCCCGCGAGAGGACAGAACCCTGTTCCTCCACTTGAGCCATCTACCAATGTCAGTGGCTTTAACCACTGTGCTATACATTGGTCTAAATTTGCTTATGGTGTGTTTTAATTTTGGATTATCAAATTTTTAATTAGTAAAAACAATTTTACAAAAATATGAAATATGTGAATACAGTCGTACAGACTTTATTAGATTTATTTATGGTATATTTTAATTCTGAATAATCAGATTTTTAAATAATACAAAAATATTACAAAAAATTAAGTATATTTATAGCTTTTTCTTCTTCAAAATTGCGTATGAAGAGTAAACCAAAAGTTAGATTTCAGGTACGCATTGCACTTGAAATTCAAAAGTAATACCAGCACCGGTGACAGGAAAAATAAGTAATAAATAAGTGTGGAAAATAAGAAAGTGGAAAAAATCCGCGAAACACATAATTGTGACAACAGAGATTTAAGACTAAATGGGAAAAGATGTGGAGGAAAAAGGATTCAAGTGGTAGTTTCCCAAATACACAAAGTCAGACTTTTTTTTTTAAAGGGTGGACTATTGGCTGTGGTCTTTGCTTCTTGTCTGTGATCACATTAAATATTTTTCAAATTTTATAAACTTTAATTGTTTTCATCGAATTTGTCAAAATGCGTTGTATTTTTCTATTTATAGTCCTTTGATCGTTTGTTAAGCAAATATGTACTTACTTTGGTTTATAGAGAACTGCATTTATTTTCCTTTAAAAATAATGGCTATTTAAATAATGCATTCGATACTTTACTTTGAAATTACTTTGCATATGATTGTGGAGTTATCCCTACTATCAATTTTGCTCGGGCCATCGTCGGCCGGCTACGTGGCCGGTGGCAGCCCGAGCAAAATTGCTAATGGGGTACGATTTGTGTGAAAGGCGATAAAATTCAGCTGTACACATGTATAGGAAACACTAATGAGATTATAATCTTTTGTCGTTTTTTCCCGATATATATATATATATAAACGTTTAACAGCCATATTCAAATTTTTAGACTTATTCCTTGCCTATCCAGTTTCAGGGAATCTCTTCAAATTGTTTATTTTAGTACAATAATAAATGAGCAACTTTATTATAAACTTTAGAAAACATTGAAAAAAAGATAATAAACTGGTAACATTTTTATTTACTGTCAGCACTAGTCCTCTGTTGGGATTTTATATACCTAAAGTGGCTATTGCCTAGACGGCAATTTTCCGCCATTGGAAAAAGTATTAATATTTAATACAGTAAATGACAGTATATAGCTGCCAGAGTAACTTTAACTAGAATAATTATATAATTGTTAGAAGCTGTTTTTACTACTGGACATAGTTTATTTTGTAATCGTATTTTTATCTTGATAGTTGTTTTTCTCTCTAAGTTTCCTATTGATAGCATCCTAATACACAGTTAAGCTCATCCCTGACTCACTGATTCACTTATTCTGTAATAATCCCGGATAACCACTCCAAGTGATAAAACTTTTATCACCATTACTCCAAAAATATTAAAAAGTTAGCACAAAAAGCGTAATAACATCCTACACCGTTTGTACGATCCGTTGAAAATTTTCATAATTATATGTGTAAAAATATAGAAAACAATTTGCGCTACTTTAAAATCTGAAAATTCACCCGTTCCATAATTTTTAGGCGAGTTTTCGCAATTTTGAGCTCTATTTTACTTCCAAGAGTAAACATTTTAATCATCTGCGTGAAAAAGTTAGCCATCACAAATGACAATTATGTCATATTGAAGTCACATTACCAGGCTTTGAAGGGAAAATTGCGACTCCAATTCGTTTAAAATAGTTTTTCTATATTTATATTTATTTTTTATTCCTTTTTTCACAAATAAAATGACTTCCTCGGGATGGTCCCACCTAAATGAAATCGTTCAAATGCGAAAAGTTTCCGCAAATTTCCAGAAGAGCATGAGATTTGATTTTGGTACATAATAAAAATTGAATTTGAAGTTATTTATTTTAAGTGGACGAAGATTAAATATATTGAGAATAGATATTTTTTAGTCAAATGTTTCTTCTATCGCCCGCTGTAATTGCCTCCACAATGGGCTTCTTGTAAAAAAAAAAATGTTTAGTGTGACCCACATTGTTGTGTATTTTTAACTTTTTCAATAAATTTTTAAATAAATTTACTTTTTCAGTTTGACTGACACTTATCTTGTTTGTACTCTAAAACTCAGCGCGATAGTGCGATGGATATTAGAATCTAATATTTTATTATGATTTGATTTTTTGTTTTAGCTGATAATTTCGAAACTACTCATTTTATTTCAAAATGGAACTAAAATGTACACATTGACTTTTTTAAATTTTAAATAGAACCAAAACCTATTTTTTGAAGTTTTGAGGAATCTGATTCAAATGAAAAAATAAAACTGCTTATGATGGTTAAAGAAAAATTGTTATTTAGCAATAATCGCATAATTTATAGCTTTCTTTAAAATTTAATGAATTGTGTTTCCGAATCTATGTATATATACATACGCTAAGCAAAACCTTTGTGTCCCTTTTGCAGCGCACTGCCTTAACGGATGACCTTGAAATTCGGCACAGTTAAAGTTCGTATGGGGGTGGTGTTAAAATTTTTGTATAGTATGCTAATGCACCGTAAAAAAATTTAAGAAGTAATTTGGCATGCGTATTTAGCGCCAAGTCGTGCGACGGTTCCCTTGTGGTGTCAATTTTGAAATAACTGCACTTAGTTTCAGCAGTACTCTAGGATTATAGTATTACAACAGAATTTACAAAATGTGCATTATTCCCCAGTTTGGTGATACGCCAAACGCCTGGCGAATATCCTAACTAATATTATAAATGCGAAAGTGAGTTTGTTTGTTTGTTTATGACACTTTCACGCCTAAACCGCTGAATCCATTAGGATGCATTTTGGTTTATATATAGATGGGACCCTGGAGATGGTTATAGGCTACTTAGAATTTTAGATTTTTAATTACTTTTTAATTATTAATTAAAAACCGTTTTTACGTTGCCATGCTTGGCGAGTTTTGCCCGTATCAAATGATTCATGTTTTGAGCTGACAAGAATGCTATTACTTCAACAAAGAAGCGCGTGCATCTGAAAAACATTAATAACACGGAAAGTAAGTCAGTTTTATGCCAAATCTATCTCTGTAATAATAAAAATAAATTTTCTCCAGACAAATCTACAGAAAGCAGAGCTTTGAAAATTTGAGCATGACTGAGCCCATAACTTCGGTAAAGCGCACCTGAGGTTCAGAATTTCGAAATTTTAACTACTTTTCTAGCTATTAATTAAAAGCCGTTTTATCGCCCGCACCAAATGATTTATGCTTTTAAAATAAAGCAGAAATTCTATTTGCAAAATCTCATGCATTTGAAAAACATGGAAATTATGTTGATTTTACGCCAAATTAAAAAGCATTAGTAAAGAAAAGGGTACTTACGTATTATCCCGGCGGTACGCCAAGACAAGCGATTTTTTGCCGAAATAAATGCCGGGCACATGAAATTAGCAAGTGAAAAATTGCCAAATAATTGTGATCTGCGCCAAATTCTTACAAACCTAAAGCGGTTTCCACTACGTAGTTGTTTCTCCATTTCCATAATTTGGAAGTTTAATTTAATTTCGTATTTTTATTAACACGAAATTATTATTATTTATTATTATTAATACGCGTGGACTCGAATTCCACACGTTTTCAGAAATTCCCTATTATGTAACCAATAAGCATGCAAATTTCTTTTTAGTACATCGATATTTTTGGATATATTGATTTCTGTATTTAAATACTATTTTCTATACAGATTAAAATTTCCGCCTTTTTTTTTGGGGGGGGGGGGAAAGACATTGTTTCAGAAGCAGTCTTTAAGAAAAATTAGTTGGCGGGATTTGCACCTGACAAACAGAAAATTACCATAGTTTGCCATTATATAAGTTAGTAAATTGCATCGTTATTCAGTGGACTCCGCTTAATGTGATCGCGGTTAATGTTATCAATCGCTTATTGTTATCGAAATCACTTGGTCCCGATTTTCTCTATTCATTTGTATGTTAAAATTATCGCTTTATGTGATCATTACATCGGTTAATGTTATCAGTTTTCGAACCTCATTTTAACTGGCAAAGGAATATTCACAATGTATTCAGAAGGAACCCATTCTTTTCTTTCCCTTTGCTGTTGTTTGAATTTCCCAGAATTCTCCCTCTTCCACCTAGGGAAATGGGGAATAAACAAAGGAGTGAGGAATTACACTTTCCTGGAATTCCCCCCTTCCCTCCCCCCTCTCCACGCATATCCTGCTGGTGATCAGTGGTTGTCAGATAACCGTTTTCTAGCCCGTTTTCACTTGCTGGGCATTGTAATCGAAAAATTTATGGCTTTTCTTATGACCAGTTGGAATGAGCCGACAAATGGTAACCCATAAAACCATACCCCTCACATGATAGATAGACGGAACGGGAGCTTTTTTCCTGAGAACGTTTCCTTCAATACATTGTTTACCCCTGGAGTTCCCCTCAATCTTCAGCGCATGTGAACTGGACATTATCGGAACTCAGAAGGAGCGTATTCACATTGTATGCCTTGCTCCCTTACATGCAGCTTGTCGATATGGAAGTCAGAAAGCGAAATGATTTAAGGTTAAAACAAAAAATCGAAATTTTAAATCGTTATGACAGGTTACCAAAAATGAGTCAGCGCAGTTAAACACTTCTCAGCCTTTATTGTGTAAAATTTTGAAAAATCGTGATGAACTTACTAGAAGAGATAAACAAAATGAAAATACGGAGTGCAAACGTAATAGAACTGGTAAAGATGAGCAAGTTGAAAAGGCTCTAAGACTTTGGTTTGAAAATGTTCGAGAACGTTATGCTCCAGTCAACGGACCCCTTATGCAACAAAAAGCAGAAAGTTTAGCTGCTCAAATGGGGAAAAAAAAGATTTTGTTGCAACAAATGGTTGGTTTCAGCGATGGAAGACACGCGAAAATATTGTTTACAAGAGAATTCATGGTGAACAAAAAGATGCCGATAAGCCAGCAGCGGAAAATTGGCTACGAGACGAGTGTCCAAAACTAATTGCCTCATATTCACCAGAAAATGTGTACAATGCCGACGAAACAGCTTTGTATTTTAGAGCACTACCAGAACATACATACTTATTTAAGAATGAAAGCTTAAAAGGACATAAAGTCTCAAAAGAACGTATCACTGTTTTATGTTGCATCAGTATGTTTGGAGAAAAACAGAGACTTTTAGTCATCGGGAAAAGTAAGAATCCTCATTGTTTTAAAGGTGTTAAAAAACTCCCTGTGGACTACTATGCCAACAAGAATTCCTGGATGACAACAGTCATTTTCAAAGACTGGATACGTAAGTGGGACGATAAGCTAACACAAGATATTCTTCTCCTTGTGGACAATTGCACTGCACACGTTTTAAATGTCACTTTGAAGCATATTAATGTTGTTTTTTTACCCGCAAACACTACTTCCCTTTTGCAGCCTTGTGATCAAGGAATTATTCGTGCTTTGAAAGCATATTATCGCCACGAAATGCGGGCACGATTACTGGATGAAATAGAGTGCACTCAAAATCTTACAGCTAATTATTTGGCCAAGAAAACTAACGTTCTTGATGCGGTGCACCTGTTAACAGCTTCCTGGAATCGAGTTTCTGCTCAAACGATCAGAAACTGCTTCGCCTACGCAGGATCTTGCGAAAAAAATGACCAGAAATCTAAAGAAAAGATTGAAATTCTTTCGGATATGACCCCTGAAGAGTTCGAGGCATGGGTGGAAGTAGATCAAAGCATCCCCTTAGCTTCCACATTAGCAGAATCTGAAGTCTGTCAGATTGCCATAGGAAAACAGACAAATGATGGAACTGATGAGTCTGATGAAGAATCTGTTGATATTGAGCCACCTCCTACAAGTGCTGAAATGAGACATGCATTAAAAGTGTTGAAACGTGGAGTTCAACACCGCTCCGATGACTTTAAAAAACATTATGAATACGAACAATTTATTAATAATCTCATAAGAAAAAATTGTAGACAAACAACCATTGATAAATTTTTTTAATTATCTATACAATTCTTGTGTTTTAAAGGATAATATACAGTACATAAATTTTATTTACCGTTTTATTTTGAGATTTTCCATTTTATTTTGAAATTTAGTACGTGTAAATTAGAGTGGGGGGGTTAATTTATCTAATTTTGCATATCGTTTATTGTTATCAATCGGTTATTGTTATCAAAATCACGGTGACCCAAACTGATCACATTAAGCGGAGTCCACTGTACTAATAAGAAACTTAACTACAAAGGAAGCATTCGTCAGTGGAACAGGAATGCGTATCAAGTTTATACATCCTATTGCTCTTGATTACGAAGTTTGAACTGGAACCGCAAGCAATGAAAGAATTTTAATTCCACTTATGAAATATTCTGGTACTATTTTACCATATCTTTTCAAAAAACTCAATTTCCAAGTATATCTGCATCAGTGGTACGCCTGAGCAAGTAATATTAAATCATTCGACTTTTTAAGATTTTATAACTCCAAACATAATGGGCCTTTAGCCGAGGACAGGTCCAGGCTCAATTTTCGGAGGGGGACACTAGACTTTTTAGATAGCATAAATTGTTCAAAATGCAAACTGAATGCGTGAAATCCAAGGTCGGTAGAGGGAGATGACCCTATGACCCACTCGCTGGAGCTGTCTTTGCATTTAGCAAAATATCATCGAGTTTTTACAAAAACACCGTCTTCACAGAAAAGTGCGGTAGTTGTAGAGTGAAATTTTACAAAAGTGGTCATTAAAGATTAATAGTCTCTTAGCCAAGGTGGTCACTTCAGTAGGTTTCAGTGTATATGAAATGGTGAGACATATTCTTCGACAGAAGAACTTTATTCACACTCAAATTTAAAAAATACTTTAAAAATGCGGTCTTTCCAAAAACCACACATAATGTTTTCATAATTTTTTCAAAAAGGTATAATATATTTTTAGTTAAATGTTAATGAGAGTATTATATACTTCCTAGCTCAATCCCTATGATACACCCATGAAAGACCGAGAAAGTACACGCTGTTCGTGGGTTGCTCAGTTTTTATGGACTTGTGAAAAGTTTCGACTTGTGCAATTTTTGTAATAACCCATTTAATTGTTTTAAACTATGTTGATGATTGTCGTATTTTGCAAGTACAAGGGTCATTCAATAAAAACACGGATTTTTTAAAATAAAGAATCTATTGCTAAAATGGAATATTAAGACTTATTTATATTTTAAGAACCATCTGCTTTTTTCAAGCGCTTTAACTTTGTTGCAAAAGTTTTGTACTTTTTTATAAAACTTTTCCGGTTATTTTCTGGATTAACCTTGCATTGCATGAAACGTAAACATTTGCAAACTTGTTTTAAATTAAAGTGTTTTATTTCGTCTTCAACTATAAAAACTTAAGTTTTGGAGATCCTGATTTAAAAGTATTAGAACTGGAACGATAGAGAGACAAGACAGCTTCTTGGAAATCGAACCATTTTAAAGATCCTGTGAAAACATATTTAAGAAAGAAAAATTGCATGGTTATAAATGATTTCTTGACCTATTGCGTGATCTTTAGTTTAAATTAAACGTTTCAAGAATTTTTGAGACATGCTGGCCTAGAAATAGAGTAATGCGGAAGCTTGTATTTTTATACTTTTCTGCTTCGAAACACTAATGAAGGAACTTTTTTTTTTCCAGGTGCGGGGTGGAAATTGTGCCCATCAAGATGAAACCGAGGATCATTCTTTATATTGACATGTGACGAAACCAAGTCACGCCAGATTCATGTATCTTGGTGTGTTTTTCGGGATTTTTTTCTGTGTGTCGAAACAGGACATTAACTGGAACTACCGTGCAATAGGATTGTTTAAAGATTCATACGTAGGTTTTCGATGAATCACCGGATTAACAGGTGAGTGATTTCACTCGGCTTCGGCCACAGATTTAGAAATGTATTTATCTTCAATTGCATTCCCGAGAATAAGGTAAACAAAGAAACAGGGGTACTTTACAGGAGAGCCTAAGCACGTTCGCCCATACCTATGGACAGGGATGGGCCATGCCCCTTCCCCAACTGCTGTAATACCCTTATGATTTACTTACTGGTATGACGTGGAAGTAGCTCAACACTAAAATAGCCCCACCAGTGGCTGAGAGGTTCTGCTCCCGTAACTGGAAGGCGGGAGGTGCCAGGTTCACACCCCGGTCGCGCCAGTCGACCTGGCCATTCTGAGTTTTCGGTGGTTATCTCTGAAACCTCGCGTAAATACTTGATAGGATCCCTTAAATGTCCCCCAGGGAGGGCATTCCCCGCATAGACCTAGAACCCAAGTGCAATCAATCGGCCTTAATCCACAAACAAACAAACAAACAAATCAACACTCTTTCTGCTGCAGAACCCTTGTTTTTCCCTCCCCCCAGCCTACAAACATTCATATAGGCACCCATCGAACGTATTGGAGCAGCAAATATGCACCTTGTGAGCTCCGCGTGCCAGAATGCGGAAAAAACCCTGATGCCGAGTAATTTTATAAAAATATTCGTAATGTTTTCATATTCGCAGACCTAGTAAAAATAAAAATAGTTATTAGGTGTACAACTTTGCTTACATCATTCACCCCTCCCCTGAAATTCGAGGTTTTATTGTAAAAAACTGGTTGCGCATTTATCACATCCCCCAGAGATCGTGCCAATTCTTATCGACTATCACATGAGTCTTCAATTCCGCATCTTCAAATCTCCTAAAACCTTCTCTCTTCAACGGCCGAGTCAACTATGCCGTTCTTGTGACGTTAAAATCACCGTTTCTGAAATATTGAAACCTTTCACGACACGTTCTTTTACTAATAGCGGCCGCACCATGAATATTTGAAAGCCTTCGATGAGCCTCACCCGTAAATTTCGTCATACTGGAGCAAAAAATATTAGTTTGTTTTGTAAACTGATATTTTCAATCGAGAATAACTTTGTGATGCAGACACAAATCGACAGATGTTTCTATAAGGTTATGCTGTATATTGACAGATACCCAACATACTTCACAGATATAGGGTACTGTCAAATGCCCAAGTTTATTGCATGACATCTGTCTATTTATTCCGATCGCTACTTATCGCTAAAGTAATTTATAAGGAAACGGTGGCGGAAGCGAAGTAGTACTCGTAATATGTTTCTGATAGTTTTTAAAAAAATATTTCTGCTATTTATTTACTGAATGCAAACCTGATCCCGCGGGAAGACTAGGTCATGACTATGATTTTCATATTTATGTAAGGTATTGCATTTATCATCTATATAAATAAAACAGAGTGTAAACTGTCCGTTTGTCTGTCTGTCTGTCTGTCTGTGTCTCGCGTAGCTCCGAAACGGGTGATCGTAGACCTACCCAATTTTGTACGGAAATTCTCCAAGACGGGTCTCGACACACCTCGAAGCGATTTTTTCGAAATTCGAATTAGAAAATGTTTTATTTTATGTTTTGTCCGATTTTTAGCGATTTTTCTTGCGTAATACATAATAACGCCGGTAATTGCGCTCGCAAGAAAACGATATTTACATCATCGTATAGAGGAGAAAATTTTCTTTTAAAAACTATTTGTCCGGACTGTGTAACATAATTTGCAGATTTTTGGGAATTTTTCAAATAAAATTAAATTTGACGCTGACTTTCGAAAAATATTTTTAAAACTGCTGCATCTTGAATTCTATCTGTCATAACTTTTTTATATTTGGGCAAAAGACGGAGCACAGAATTCGCCCACTTTTAAAAGAAGAACGAGGGGGAAATATAAATTAGAGAATTTTTACGAATTTTTAAGTAAAGAAGGATTTTCATTTCAGTCGTACCTGCTTATGAGTTTCGGTTTGATATCTTGCGGTTTGGTTGTCATGGATACAGTAACAATCATTAAAATTGCCAGTTGAAAAAAATAAATAAAAACGGGTCCCGCGAGCAGACGATTTCTTTGCTTGGCTCGATTTCCTTTTATAAATACTGGATTTATTTGTGAGAAGAAAAATTAAACTGCATAATCTAGAAAAACAATTTTAAAGCCTTTATAAATAGCGCAGTCTTATCTCTTATCTCTTTTCTTTTTGTAAAGGGTTGCAAGAGAGGGTGACGTATTTTTAAAATTAAAAAAAAAATGTCCATTTCATGTAGTGTCTGAGGTATTTAACGCTAAAACGTGAACCTAAAGAACAGCATGTCTGAGGAAATAAGACATTTTGAAAGTGAGAAGTTCACTGCAAACGGTCCATTTTCACTTTTTTGATACCGAATGACGCTGACATAGTTTTTTTTTTTTTTTTTTTTTTTTTTTTTTGTGTGTGTGTGTGTCATTATATTGCAATGATCTCAGGTTATTACATATATGACGCAAATTTTAAGTCAAGAGTGAAATAATTTTGCTTTTTCTAGATTCCACATCACTGGAATTAATTCGAATTACACATGTGAGGAAATTTTTCGTTTCCTACCGTGCGAAGAACGGGCACGCAGCTAGTTATCAAATAAGATAATTAAACTTGATATTGCTTATAATCTTATTTTTTCTCCTACTTTTAATAGCTTTACTTTTTTCTTACTTTAAACTACAAATATTTATTTTTATTTGAATGAAATGTCAATCCCGCGGGATCAGCAAATCTCAATCCCGAAATCCCATGAAACGAAAAACAGTGCAGAATTGCATTGCCTGGGTATTGAAAACATACACCTACTGAATCTAATTCTATACGTGGAAGATATTTTGTTTGGGGGGAAATAGTACTGGACGCAATCCCGCCAAACGAAAAACAGTGAGGGATTGCATTCCCTATATTCAGTTTTTAATTCACAAATTTCAATATACATGCGTAACAAACCAACGCTTCAGAGTCATCACTTTTAAAATAAGCAATCTGTTTTTCCTATTTTAAATGTCTGTTCATGCTAGACTACGATTTCCAGTATTTTTAAAGAAATTTCATTATAGAATTTAATCTTTTCAAGAGATAGTTTCTTTTGCATTATGTATTTTTAATTTCTTTTTTACTCCTTCAACTCTAAATAAAATACACAACGTAGGTAACTAATTTTAACTATATTTCAAAAATATGTACGATTTTTAAAGTAATTTTTGAAGAGTTTAAGAGAAGTAATAAAAAAAAATAATTCTGGAGTTTGCACTGTATTTATTCTTAGGAGTTTCAAAAGTAAATTATCCAAATCCGGGGGGAAAATGTTCTATTTTATAATAAAATGTATGATGGAACCTAATTAACACACTGTCTACCAATAAGTATTTGACACCTGTGATAGAAAAGAAAAACTAACTTTATTCAAAATCAATAGTTGGTAGAACCTCCACGAGAGGCAATTACAGCGTGAACCCTCCGGGGCATACTTTCCACAAGTCTTTGTATTACAGCTAGTGGTATTGTCTTCCACTCGGTTTGGAGTAGACGTAGAAGTTCCTTCACCGATTTTGGACGGGTAGTGCACCCCTTAATTCGGCGATCCAACTCGTCCCAGAGGTTCTCGATAGGGTTCAGGTCTGGACTCTGGGCAGGCCAGTTCATTCGATGAACTCCATTGGCACCATAGCAAGCCTTGATTAACCTCGAAACATGACAACTGGCATTGTCGTCCTGAAAGTAACAGGGGTCCAACCCGTAAAACTGCTACAACGTACGAAGCACACTGTCGTCCAAAATAGTGCAGTCGGCAATGGCGTTGAGCTTACCATGAATGGGGACCAAGGGTCCTAGTCCATACCAGGAGAAACACCCCCAGACCATAATTCCACCTCCGCCGAACTTGACTGTTGGCACAATGCATTTTGGCAAGAGACGTTCTCCAGGCAGACGCCAGGCCCAGACCCTGCCATCCGAACTGTAAAGGGTGAACCTTGATTCGTCGCTCCAAAGAACCCGTTTCCACTGATCTACGGTTCAATTTCGATGTGCTTTGCACCACATTAACCGAGCAGCGCGGTTGGACTTTGTGATCAAAGGCGTATGGGCAGCAGCACGACCATGAAAACCATGCAGATGTGCTTCCTGAAAGATGAAACAATTTCTTTTTTAAATTTAGTGAATGCAGATTGTCAATGAAATAGTAAGTATCTATCGATACTTATTGTTTAAAACTTATTTTGGCGATGTAAATCTATTTTAAATAAAACAAAATTAATACCATATATCCCGACGTTTTAATAGAAAAAAAATAAGGAAGAAATTTACGGGTACACGTTATAAATAATGCCGGATATACAAATGATACATTTAAAAATAAAGAATTAACAAAAAATTAAATTTCTGAATGTACCTAAAATGCTGTTTATTTAAAAGAAATAGCATACCTTATGAGCTTAAAAACTTTAATTGTCGGATAACGTGAAAAGTTCGTGTTTCTTTATAGTTTCAGTGAACGTCATCAAATTCTTCAGTTTCATCTTCACCATCATTGTCACTTTGATTCATGAATGAATAATCATTTTGTGTTCCATCTAGATTGTTTTATGTATTACATTTTTTAAAATGACTTTTGGATTATTTCGGGTTTTATTTTAGTCCGTGATGTCATTATCAACTCACGGACTGTTCGTAGACTACCAAAGATGCATTTGCCCATCGTTTGTGCATATTTTTTTCACTATATTATGTCTTCGAATTTCTTTTTAAAATTCCTGTGGATGATGCATTTACTTGTATATGCGACATCCAAAGCTTGAACTAATGGTGTTAATCCACCTAGAATATCTTCCACAACTGTGTTACATTTATTCAGGAGTTTCTTCATATTGTTTTTACTTCCTTGTACGTAGTATAAGGAAGTAATGTGATCCCGAAAAATTTTGGGGGCCAAATTTCGACTAAAAAACTGATTTTGACTACCTCTAAATTTAATTTTAAGAATTTTTTCGATGCATCTCATCGTAAGCTAGCATACACGATCCTATAAACGCGTCTAAAACTCATTTTGACCAGCGGCGAGTCTATTGTGGCCAGTTTTTCCATGCCGTCTGTACGTACGTACGTATGTATGTAACTCGCATATCTCAAAAACTATTTGTCGTAGAATATTCAGATTTGATATTTAGGATTGTTTTATGATCTAGTTGTGCACCTCCCCTTTTGGTCACAATCGAATGGATAGTTTATGTACAGGAACGCCCAAAAGATTAGAAATACATTACGCTCTATGGGCCGAAATTCATTAAACTCGCATATGTCAAAAACTATTAGTCGTAGAATGTTGAAACTTTATATTTAGGACTGCTGTAACATCTACTTGTGCCGCTCCCCTTTCGGTTCGCTTCGACTGCATATTTTATCTACAGGGCGGCTCAAAAGATTCTAAATATATTATGCTCTATGGGCCGAGATTCATTACAGTGTATTTTAGTGTAATCGGGCTATTTCAAAAGACTTATGTGATATATGCTGTTAAGAGTTACAAAATGAATTTCTCCATTTAAAAAAGTTTATTAGTTCTGCTACAGGAACTCATTAGTTCTGCTACAGGAACACTCAAAAGATTTCCAATACATTACGGTCAATGGCAATTTTAGGGGCATTCATCCATTTCAAGCACAATGCCATCCTACCACATAAGTTAGTTAATGGCCCGACCACGGTCACGTGCCTCCCTCAACAACTACGCCAAAAGTCGCCAAGCTTGGCGACTTTTGGTGTACGTGTGTGCGTATTTAACTCTCAAATCTCAAAAATTATTATGAAATTTCATATATAAGATTGTTGTAACATCTTGTTGCGCATCTCGATTTTTGGTTCCAATCTACTGGAGAGTTTATTTACAGGACCACCGAAAAGAATTTCAGTACTTTAATGTCTATGGACATCTTCAATATAATACAACTGTAGACAGTCATTGTTTGGTCCATGCCCAAAACCTTTGCCGAAATATCGCCAAATTTGGCGATAGTCAGTTATTTGGTCCATGCCCAAAGTACCGCCATTTGTCATCGTTCTTGGAGAGTTTTAGCGAAATATCGCCAAATTTGGCGATAATCTGTCTTTGTTTGGTTCATGCTTAAAATCTCGCCATATGTCATCGACATTGACGAGTTTCGCCGAAATATCGCCAAATTTGGCGCCAAAAATTATTTCGTATTTTGTATAACTCTAAAACCCGTAGAATTTTGAACTTATGTATTTAGACATATTGTAATATCTAACTGTTTTCAATATCTTTTTTGACAGCAATCGACTGGGAATTTATTTACGGGGTGAGCCAAATGACTTTAAATACATTGAGGTGTATGGATGCAATCAATTCATTGAAAGTCTGTGCTCAATGACTACTTTGGCTATCCCCAAAATCTCGCAAACTATCTTAAGTTTTTCGGCTTTTTGTGAAATATTACCAAATAAAGTGTCAGAAGGAAATATTTCATACTTAACTGAGCTTGGCAATATCGAAATAATTGGCTAGAAATCGCTAAACCTTACTATTACTGATATTTTACCTCTTTCCAACGGGTTTGGGACAATTCACCGACAACAACTACACCGACAGGACATTTCACCGACACCGTTTCATCGACTGGACATTTCACCGACATGGATTTTTCACCGACTGGACATTTCACCGACATGGATTTTTCACCGACTGGATATTTTACCGACACGGATTTTTCCCCGACTGGACATTTCACTGACATGAATTTTTCACCGACAGGACATTTACATGAACATTTCAGGCACTTTAAAATGGACTAAATTTTCAATATTACGACGACAAGCCAATTCCCACACAGTTTTAATAACACATTTAACGAAAAATCTCCCATAAAGAAAGCAGCTAATTATGATTCTTTTTTCTCAAAAATTTATCAATATATCTAAAAAAGTTTTCTTTTGTACAAAACTAGAAAGTTTAGGCGTTTAAAGCAGGACCGTGACTATAGTTTATTTATTAATTTTGTTGGGGTGGGAGGTAGGGGGTTTACAAAATCACTCATATGAACCATAATTAATTATACGTGCGTCATTAAAAATCATACGTATTAAATATGCATACGTAATTAATTAACATTAATCAAATTATATCATATATAAAAAATAATTAACTTAAGTACATGTTTATTAACTTCATTGTGTAATTAAATTAATTACGTAATTAAAACTCATTTATATAATTAATTTGTGTATTACAGTAAAAGAAAATTTGAGAAAGACAATCGTACTGAAAGTGTATGTTTTGATAACAATATACGTCTAATTTTCGAAGGGGAGTGAAGGGGGGGAGTACATCCATTCCATAGCACTGTTTCTCTCAATATATAAAAAAACACTGTACAGTACCATAAATAAGCATATACGTCTTTTTATACGGCCTTGTCGGTAACTAAGTTCAGGCAAACATGGAAAAATGTTAAGTTGATTATATAGCTTTTAAACTTTCGGAAAAACATTAATTGGGGATTTTAGTTGTATGAAACAGAAAAGTTCCTTATGCGGGAAAAAATTTATAAAGTTTTGAAACTTCAAGAAAAGACTAATTGGTGACAGGACATTTTTCCGACACCGGCTCACTCTAGGGGAGGACACCCCATGGATCCGCCACTGATATGATATCAACATTTTCAGGAGACAATACGCATGTCTGCGAAAATCCACCTCCGTAAAATGTCCTGTCGGTGAAATGTCCACTCGGTGAAAAATCCATGTCGGTGATCTGTCCAGTCGGTGAAAAGCCCATGTCGGTGAAATGTCCAATCGGTGAAACGGTGTCGGTGAAATGTCTTGTCGGTGTAAAGGGTGTCGGTAAAATGTCCCGGACCGCTTTCAAACAAATAAGTTTAGAGGAAATGCGTCTAAAATATTTTTGATTTAATAGACGTGCAAGGAAGTCATGTTTTGTACAAATCAGATTTTTTTAGATGAGTGATTCGCAAATAAAAGGGTTCGCATTATATGCATAAAAACTAAAAATCATAGTTTGAAATTATTGTTGCGCGTTATAGGCAGAGATATACACGCTTAAATCTACTGAGTAAAATAAAAATCAAACGGATTATATTTTTACTCAATTTTTTACTTCAAACAGCCATTCTCCCGCGTAAAATTTGCTCCATTAATCGGCAAAAATCAATGGAATCATAATAAAAAAAGAGGAGTGTTTTTACAAAATCTGTCAGTTTTTGATTAATATAACAGTGCTCAATTATGATTTTTATTTAACCTATAGAATGAGCGTTTTTACAAAATCAGTCCTTTTTTAATTAATATATCTGTACTCAATTGAGATTATTTTTTTAAGCTAGAAAAAGGGTGTTTTTATGAAAATTTGCTGTTTTTGATTAATATATTGAATTATTCGTTTTTTTCATTTTTTATTATCAGAGCTGTAATCTATGATTATAAGCCCCGAGAAGATAAATTTTAAATCAAGGAAAATACATTACATATATCTTAACAGACTATAAAAAAGTATTTTTTAATAAATAGAATATAATTTCACTATAGTCTCTCGTTATAAAACGAATTCACGGTACAGTCAGAATACAGAAATGCAATCATGGTTAAACCAGCTGTGAGATTTAATTAAAGCAGCAACCAAATTTATTTACATGAAAAAGGGTACTTACTCACTTGACTGAAGATATCATAACTTCATTTGTTTTACAACAGCGACGAGATTTTTATAATCCAATCGTAAGAAACTATGTCCATTAAAACAAAATTTTTTCCGAAAGCATCCTCTTCACATTTAGGTTGAATTTATTTCACAACTCTGAATATGAAAAAGAGACATTTGGTATTCGGATATAACATAAAATTATCACCAGCGAATACACCGAGAATCACCCACAATAAAAGGACTTGTGCTTAAGTAAAGTATATCCAGTATCCTCTTTAGAAATTCTTTTAATTCATATTTTGATAACGACATGTTTGTTCTTCAATCTCCGCCTTAAGCCACGATTCGCGCGTTGTGACGTACGTACGAAAACGGCCAAAAACGAAAACGTATTGTTTTCGTTGAAGAGCGTTGGTCACGTGATAGTAATAGGATATCGTACCAGGCATCTTTTCATGTGGAAGAGACATAATTCTCAAATAGACAAGATTTAAGTGAAAATTGAGCTAAATAGAATCTAGCGAGTAGGGAGCATTGAGGCGAATTGAGGAGTTTACAAATTATTCTCTTTAAGGAGTATTTTTCGGAAATTTTTAGCGTAAAAGGATTTAAATCAGCCGATAAGAAATTTAATCAATAAAGGAGTGTTAGTTTTAATCAATAGATTTAAGCGTGTATGTTGTATATATTGTTGAGGCTTATAAAGTAATGTTTTTTATCAAAATGCATTTATGTGTCGATACATTACATCCCTTCATCAAAGAAGCTT
Organism: Cheiracanthium punctorium; assembly: GCA_038373885.1. Classification (NCBI taxonomy): domain Eukaryota; kingdom Metazoa; phylum Arthropoda; class Arachnida; order Araneae; family Cheiracanthiidae; genus Cheiracanthium; species Cheiracanthium punctorium. The sequence continues at coordinate 54,083 of JAWZYV010014795.1, forward strand.
TAATGTACTGGAATTCTTTTGGATGCTGTTTTAAAGGAACACACAAAAGAATTCCGATACATTACAGCCACTGACAGTTTAGAGGCGTTAATACAAGTTAAGCACAATAAAACAATTTTTATAATAGATGTTTATGGCAGCTCACTCTCCATCTAAGAAAATAAAAAGAAAAAAAGACATAATGTTTGAAGCGCTTTACAGGATTTTACAATATGGCATGCCATACTTTTGCGCTTTTGCAGGTTATATTCAAAATCTCCTCAAGTTTCGATATTAACCATATATTACCAAATTTGATGGCAAATGAAGTCTTCGATTTATTGATTTATATTGACTTAACTTTGATTTATATTCAACAAGGTGCAATTTTTGGCTGTTTCTCACAGATTATTGATTTTAGCCTGAACCAAGGCTCAAAATAGGATTTTGAAGTTGGCAGCAAAAACTGTTGAGCTCGCATTAAAATATTAAATTTTCATAATGTCGATAAATTTCAATATCAGTTTTTACGCTTAACTTAAAAAAACAAAAAAATTGACAGCATTACAATGAGAAGAACCAAAATGAAAAAGAAAAAGTTTCCGTATCCTTTCTGCGAATTCAGCAATTTCACGTGTAATCTTAAAATTTGAGGTAGAAAGAAACACTAGTACATTTTTTAAATACTCGGAGCTAAACTTGTCTCGAGGAATGTTGATTGTCGTGGTTATTTCGGCTAAATCTCAGAACACTTGACGTGCTTGCCTCGACTTATTTCGAGCCCTAGAACTACAGCTCAGATTAGCAGATCAAAAGTCAAATGCATAACTATAAAGAACGCTTTAATGGCGGTGATTGAACCTTAACAAAGATTTTTTCGAATTTGGATTATGCAGTTTTATAAGTGCATAAAATATTTTTGTGTTGGAAAGTGTTTCATATTCAATGTGTTTGTGGTGGGTTTTATTTTTTATGTTTTAATATATTTTTTATTTTTGTTCTTTTAACAGTGAATTATTATTTTTCAATGAACAAAGCCTAAAAGTTGGCAAATTTTTGCAGAGTATTAAAGATGTGACAGAAATAGAAATGTCGGCGTATGCTATTCTAAACCCCTGTTCTAGGTTACCATGAATTAATACGGTTACCATGCATTAGTGCGTATAATAGTTCATTAGAATTTCATACGAGCTTTTAAGATTTGTTTATATTTTTCTATAAAGAGTCTCAAAAATAATTATAAAAGGAGCAACTGCAGACTTTCATTTGATGTTTAATAAATTCATTTCGTAGTCAAAACACAATATATACTTCAAATTTCGTTTTAATAATCTGCCATGTGGTTTAAAAGAATTAGGAAATGAAATATGAAAAGCAAATCCACTTAGAAAAACTGCATGAAATGTCACGAAGTTATCGCTTCATATTCCTGTCGTGTGCAGCTATTCATCTTTATTAACTTAAACTGAAGTTTTATTCCAGGCGTGTATTATGGCAGCTTGTAATGACTTCCGTTCAAAAAATAACTGACTCTAAAAGCCATTTAATGAGAATATTATTTTAATCGAATGAATGTATGATTTTTGTGAAAAGTGCTTGAATATGAATAATTTGAAATTTAATGTTGAAAATGTACAAATTATGTAAAATTAGAAGCTATTTTCGCTTCTGCGTTTAACCCAAATGCATTTCACTTTATAAAAAACACTTTTTAGTCAATAATTTGAAAATTTCAGTTCCAGATTCTGGTGGCTGTTTTATATTATGTTCATGAAGTATTGTGCAAAGTAAATGCTTAAAGGAATTTAAATAGATAGGATGGACTTTTAATTCATTGAAAATAAATGTAATATGAAATTTATAGAACCAACATATATATAAAATTAATAAAATCTAAGTAAAACACATAAATTTGGTACTTATCAAAAATATGATAACTTCTGGTGGACAAAAGATCTACTCTTTTTCAGTTGCAAAAAATGTTCAAACATCCACTCGAGTAGAAAGGATAATGTTCCTGAGTGAGTTCTATATTTTACTACTCGTGTTGAGGATTGAACATTTTAAAAACTGCTTCTTTTTGTACCACACGAAATTATCATCTTGTCAATAAGTCTTTATGTGTGTTATTTAAATTATTTATTAATCTTACCATTTCACAAAAAATTTTGTTGAGTGTTCTTGACAATATGTACGTATTTTTTTGAAAAAAAAAATTCTTAGGAATTAATTTTAAATTTAATTTTGTTAGGTATAATTTAAAAAAATGGAAAGCCCTATTTTAAGAATTAAACTTTTGTAATCGACCTATCTGTTTAAAATACAATAAATTGTTTCAAGCATGTATAAGGTTTGCTTCTGAGAGGCATTATTTTAACATGTATTAAGTATTCTAAGTATATTCTTTATTATAAATGAAACGATGAAGTAATGACTAACTTTTTAAAAATGAATTGTTAGCAGAATTCCAAATATATTCCCAACTTTTTATGCTTATTTTATCTATCGATCTACCAATATATATCTATCGTATCTATCTGCATATTTTTAACTTATTTTCCTTGATATAATTAATCTATTCTGTTTTCATCTTTAAGCCTGGTAAACTCAAGCAATCGAAAATTTGATTTCGTTGTTACAATTAAGCAAATTTAAAGCAAATAAATAACCACATAAAATAAAACGAGTGTCGTTTACTCAACTCAGACTAAAAATAAACAATTTCATATTGATATAACACGCAAATCCATCCAAAAAACAAAATAAATATTCAACTACAAATATAATTTTTAATGTAAAATAACTCCAAAGCTCAGAATAGTTGGTTTGTTTGAAACTGACTTGCAGGTGACAAAAATCGGCAAAACAAAATCATAAATAAGTTTTAGTATTCAATAACTTGCGTTTCCTGCTGTCTCGATTGCATATGCCAGAATGCTTAACGCACAAAAAATAAGAAAAATGAAATTATCTGAATTTTGTTGAATTAGCAAAATTTTAGTTGATATATTGTTCGTTCAAGGAAATATTTTGCTGATTCAAACAAATGTTTTGTTAATCTAACAAATCTTTTTTTTAAAGCGCATTATACAAAGCAATAATTATCTTTTCAACACTAAATAACTACCATTACCTAAACACCACGAATGTGTATGTCAGAATGCTTCGCGGAGAAAAAAAGTTTTGCTCAATCAACAAAGTTTTGTCGGTGCAATTTAAACGGAAAATGGTTTTCTTGTACCAACAAAATTTTCAGCCATATTTTGTTCTTTCAACGAAATATTTAGATGCTTCAACAAAAAATTTTGGTTGATCTAAAAAATTTATTGAAGAATTGAGTCACAAAAATTGGACTATCTTGTTGAATCTTGTTGAATTCAGCATTTGTGTATGTGTGTGTGTGTGTGTTTAAGTTAATTCTAGGCCTTGTCAGTTTTAACAAATGTCGCATGTCAAAATCAGTCAGTTGCATTGAAATCGTTTTCGAACAGTACATATCGCACAGGGTCTCACCATGGCCGTGTGGATAAGACTCTGAACATGGTAGATAGCTGAAGTGTGAAAGTACAAGGTTCTGGACTACCGAGAGGCTGTCGATCTAAAAAACGGTCTGGAATTTCGGGCGGTTTTCTCCAGATGAACACGAATACCTGTTAGAACCTCTTGAAAAGTCACCCACCCAAGTCGCCCTCCTTAGGAAGATACTTCTCGTGCAGGTTTACCTTAAGTGTAATACGCACATCGCGCCGAGCATAGGACGCTCTGATGGTCATTGACGGCTTTCACGATGTTCATTAGTCATGCATGCATTAACATTCTGCTGTATCCATCACACATATCAGTAAATTTTAGGCACCATTCCAAAAATATTCTTTCCCTATTTTGCTTGGTATGCTTGCTGATCGATGAGACGAAACAAACTACTAGATATATTAATACCATCATTAGGAGCGACCTCCGAAAGAAGATTCATTTGCAGAGTAACTGCCAACATTTCAGGGAATTGAGAACTTTTGCAATTATTTATACACGCATAATTATTGTGTTTGCATTAGCATTATTAAGAAGCACCTTCTTATTTTTAACACTTTCCAACAAGATTGAAAAGTGTTTATGATTTCGGTTTGTATGTCTGTCCATCCATGCTCTAACTCGCGTAAAATATACATCGATTTCTACGAAATATCTATATGTTATTGTTATGTACAGTACCATGTACCCTATTGAAAATGGTCTATGTAGCATTTATAGTTTTTCTACAGGAGTACTCAAAATATTCCCAATGCATTGCGATCTTTGGGAAGTTATTCTTTAAAGGATATCATCCTAATATACAGTTACGCTGATCCCTGACTCCAAGATAAAACATTTTTCTGCCGTTACTGCAAAACAAAATTGCAAAGTTAATCACAAAAGCCTAATACCTTCTGCACCGTTTGTACGATCCGTTTGAAATTTTTTATAATTATGCATAAAAACATAGAACACAATCTGCGCTACTTTAAAAATCTGAAAATCCACCCGTTCCCAAATTTTTTAGCGATTTTTCGCTCTTTTCAGCACCATTTCATTTACGAAAGTCAATAAAGTTAATCATTTGCGTGACAAAATGAACTATTTCATATGAGAATGATTTCATATTGACGTCACACTTAACGTGCTTTTTCCCGATTTCTAAGTTTATTTATTAGCACTTGAGTGCTATTTCGCTCAATCACAGTTTTTGGTGTAGACACGATTTGTCTACAAACCGTATTGCTTTTCAATTTTTATAAATATATTTTGAGTATAGTTAGAAAACGACCGTCGAATATTGTAAGATAGTTTTAGTAGGCGATTTAAATATAGATTTTAATTCCAAAGAAGTGTTTTATAGAACAGAGAAGAGAAATACGGTACACTCATAGATTATGATACACTTTCCAAATGGTATTTATAAAGTCGAAGTATAGTTTGACTATGCCTGGCGAAAATTGTTAAACAGCTTTGGTGGGAGATTTTAATATATATTTCTATTCCGAAGAAGTGTTTTATGGAACAAAGAAGGAAAGCACGGTACACTCGTGGATTAGGATGCCCATTCCAAACAGTATTTAAAATATATCTGCGCGATATAGTTGGAATATGCCTATAGTTCGAATATGCTTGGCGAAGATTGTAAAACCGTTTCAGTAGGCGATGTTAAGATAGATTTTGATTCCAAAAGATGTGTTTTATGGTTCAAGAAAGAGTGGATTCCTATTTTAACGCCCCCTACTCTCGCCAACCTAAAAATTCCCCGCACTTTGGCGAGCTTTGCAGTCATGGGTTTCTAGGAGTTATGCACAAGTTTCAACGCTCCCAAAAGAACTCGATGAAAACTAAATTGAATAAATTAGCGATAAACGCACCAGTTAAGGAATTTGAAGACACTTAATTATTAAAACAACTTATTAATTATTAATTGCCAAGCCAAAATAAATAAAAATGGAATGGAATGCTGTACTTACAGGTTGTTCCAAATCACCATTTTAATTCTAAATTACGATTGTCACATAATTACAAAAAATCGTCATGGTTACTGCATATGTTTAATGATCGCCACCTTGGCGAGAGTCGGGGCGTTAAAGTAGGAATCAACCCAAGAAAGACAAACACGGCACACTCATGGATTATGATGCGGATTCAAACCAATTAATAAAACGGTGAAGTATAGTTGTAATTGGCGAAGATTGTAAAATAGTTTAAGTAGGCGATTTTAAGATAGATATCGATTCTAAAGGTAGGTTTTATGAAACAAGGAAGCAAAATACGGCACATTCTTGAATAATGATACACTTTCCAACTTACTATGGAATAAGGAACTTACTATGGAATTACTTATGGAATAAGGAAGAAAAATAGGGACGACGCATAAATTATGATACCCTTTTAATATGTAGCACTATAGTGCGTATTTAAAATCTGAAAGTGTTTCAAATTTCCTTCCTTTTCTTCTTCTTTTTGGTTTTTCTTACTTATTTATTTATTTATATATTTATTTATTATATAAATAAATAAACATGATTTCCTCGGGATGTTCACAGTGAAACGAAATCGTTCGATTGCGAAAAGTTTCCACACGTTCCCAGAAGAGCATGAAATTCGATTTGAGTATAGATAATAAATTGAATATGAAGTAATTTATTTTAGGTGGGCGGAGATTAAATATATTGAGTGTGAACATGCCTTCGTCAAACCTTTTTTTTTTCCTAGTGCCTGTTGCAATTGCCTTCACACCGGGATTAATTTCTAGTTTTAGAGAAATTCTGCTATTTAAAATGAAACAAAATTGGTATATATTATTAAGGATTACAAGATGAAGCTTTCCATCGAAAATAGTGTCTGTATCGTTAATAGTTCTTCTACAGGAGCACTTAAAATACTTCCAATGCAATACGATGAATGGAAGTTTAGAGACAGGCATCCATTCAAAGCATATACCGTAAATGCCGGCGTATAGCGCGCACCGGCGTATAACGCGCACCTATAATTTTAAACTTCATTTTTTAATTTTTATGTATATCCTCCGTATAACGCGCACCCTTTACTTTGCAATCACAGACTTGCCCTATGGAATCCAGAAAGTCTTTTACTTTGGGATATGTTCAGATCGCATTTAACGGTTAATACAAAGAAATTAATGAAAGAGTGTAACACAGACATGGCAGTTATTCCAGGCGGATGAACGCCATTAGTTCAACCTTTAGATGTGTGTATTAATAAACCATTCTAAGGAAATTTAAAACGATTTTGCAATACATAGATGTTGGAAGGAGGTAAAGCATTTAAGAAAGGAGGTGAAATGCGTCATGCCAGTCTAGAAATAGTGAGTGAGTGGATAATACAAGCATGGGATGAAATTAAACCTGACATAATTAAAAAGTCATTTAGAAAATGCAGTCTATCGAACAATCTAGATGGAACGCATGATAACTATTTATTTATGGATCAGAGTACAGTGATAGTGAAGATGAAACTGAATTTGATCATGTGCCTGAAAATATAACGGAAGATAAATATGATGAACTTTTTATGCTGTCCGATAATGAAAATTGAAGTTCATAAGGTATGTCATTTCTTTTAAATAAACAACATTCAGGTACTTGTAGAAATGTCATTTTTTAAAGCTCATCTTTTCCTTATTTTTAAACTTTTCATTTCTATAACCGGCGTATAACGCGCACCCTTAAATTTCGACCTTATTTTTTGTATGAAAAGTGCGCGTTATACGCCGGAATTTACGGTAATACTATCCTAGAATATAATTAGCTAATAATCCTACTACGATCAAGTGCCTCTCTCAAAAGTTGCGCCCAATCCGCCAGAGTTAGCGACTTTTGCGATATATTGCCAAACATGGTGCGAAATAAATGCTCTGAAAAATGAACCGAGCGTGGTGATATTTTCATTATTTGGCAATAAGTCGAAAAATACCTAATGCGATAATATCAAGCTATGACGATTTCTTTGGGAATTTTGAAAATTCTTTATTCGCGCTGCAATTGACCGATTTAGTGTATTGTGTTTTGTGTTTTGTTAAGGAATGGTTAAGTTCTATCTGCGTAGGAGTGTTAGGAATTTCTCCTACTGACGAAAATCTGTTAATGAGTAAGAACCCAAAACGAGTTGGAACAAAATTGCAAAGTTTGATTTTTTTACATCGTGGAAAATTAATTTTATACTGCTAATCCTTAAAAGAATAAATTTCTCGCTCTCCGTGTTTGTCAGATACCGTTATGTTATATAAAATGAACATTTATATTTTTAACTTGCCAACAAGTTTGAGAACTGTTTATGATTGCCGTTTATTTGCCCGTTCGGTTATATACCCCCGTCCAGTGTTCTAACTGCCGTAAATCTACATCGATATCTGCGAAATTTATGTTTTTTCGATGTAAAGTACCATATACCCTATTGAAAATTATGAAAGTAGCATTTATATTTCTTTTACAGGAGAAAAAAAGTCGAATATAATGCACTTTATGGGCAGTCATTCTTGAAAATGTATTTTAGAGATATTCGGATTTTTGAAAGAAAACAAAGTTGTCATACAGGCTCTCAGAATAATGCTCTTCATTGAAAATAGCGTCTGTATCTCGCGATACTAAATTGAAAAAGAAAGATAATTCATGCTAAACGGACCAATTGTAAAACACTTACAAACACAACTGACTTTCTTCTCGAAAACTTGGGGATGTATTGTCCTTAAATATGGTGACAGTCTGGAGATAGAATCTGTATATCACAAGAAATGTAATTTTGCGAGACCCAGTAAAAGAATTTTAATTGTTATTTCTATCTTTTAACCTTGAATGCACAGTATAAATGTTTATATGCTTGTTATTGTTCTTGAAATAGAATAATGTATCTAAATTGTTTCTTGACTGTAATGTATTGGAATTCTTTTGAATGATTTGAAAAAAAAAAAAAAAAAAAAAAAAAAAAAAAAAAAAAACCACTACATACACTATATTCGATGGAAAGCCTTATTTTAAAATCATTACCAACTTATATAAGTTTTGCTATTTGAAATAGATGAATACTCACTTTAAACAAAGTCTACCCATAGAGCATATAGAATCGGAATTCTTTTGTGCGCTCCAGTAAAAAAAACTATGAATAGTACCATTTTCAATTTTATTGTATTTTTATCGAGTCTTTACATTACTGCAAAATTTAATTGGTTAATTGGATGCCTAAGAGTGTGTAAAAATTCAACTAGAATATTCTATCCAAGTCAAATTTCATGAATGCTCATGCTGGTATTTGTTTGCTAGACTAACATTAAATGCTGTATTCCAGCAAAAAAGCATAAAACACCATAAATACTTGCTAGTTCCACCAAAATTACCAGCAAATCATGGTGTGTCTTGGACACTTTTGCTGATTGTCCAGCATACATAATTCAGCTTGTGTTGGTTGAATAATATTTGTGACCTAGCCACAATCAAGACCACCATCTGCTTGAACTTTCTGCTATTCTAGCAGTAATTCACAACCAACAGATGCAGGAGAATAACATTTATATTTTCAACATTTCTATACATTGCGTTCTATATAATCGAACCCTCAATCTAGGGAGTGAGAGACTGCTGCTCTTAGCCACTAGACGCTGTTCGACTTGTTTTCCGAAGATTAAAGATTGAAGTGAAGATTATTTTAGTCTCATAATGGGAATTGGATGGAGAAATTACTTTTCATGAAATATACAATTTGATTTTGATTTGTGAGATTAAGGCAGTACTACACTACGGCGATCTGCCAAGCATGGAGGGTGCCTTGGGAGGAGGACTTTCTAAGGGGGTCTAACGCGTATTCACGTTGCATGTGGAGAAAGCCTACCAAAACGCCAGACCGTTTGATCGACAGCCGCGTAATGGGACCCGAACCCGGGACCTTCACACTTCGGCCGTCTACCATTTTCAGTGACATAACCACTGTGCCATGGTGAGGCTATTTTTACAATTTCAAATTCATGACAATGTGTTGTCCAGTTATTAATAACACAGTCAAATTATTGCGTAGGCATAGGAAATTAATTTCAATTTTCACAAATGTATGTCCACATTTACTCTTAAGACATTTGACCGATCGGTTTAGAGTTTTTTGCAGACATATTGACAAACATCGAAAAAAAAAAAAAAAGGAAAACAAATACATTGGCTGCTAAAATTACCAAAAATTATATTATTTACTGATTTTTTGTTCGCTATTAAAAAATAAGAACAGAAATTATTTTTTAGTCATTCAACATTTATGAATGTGAATTGAAACACCATTGGTTGTGAAAGTGAATTCTTTATTAAAGTATTATTTATTTATAGTTACTCATAAGAGAGTGTTCGATGTCAATATTTCTTTCCATCTGAATACGTCCAATGAAAATCCAATTTTCAAAACTACTTACAAAGCGCAATAAACTTATGAAGCACGGAAATTTACCGTTTTCTTACGAAATTTCTGAAAGTTAAAAAACATTGTTCTTCTTTTAACGGAAAATTGCCATTTCATGGGCAAGCAAGCGCAATACAAAAGCTTCTATAGCTTTTCATGCTATTTCTGCTTAAGCTGTCTACACAGCATATTAAGCTGGCAAGCATAAAAAACCAAATAATAGCTTGTTGAAGTAGCAACCTCTCCATGCTTTGGAAGAAGCTTAAATAGAAAATAAGCATGAAATACTTGTATGTATTTTTGTCATGCTATTGCGGTATAAGCTAACTGTATGTATGGCATTTGATGCTCTAGCATTACAAAGCATATAATATCATGAAAATCTAGCGGACATTGAAATAACTCGCCCATTTTTCTTGCTGATACTAGCATGAATTTCGACTTCGGCATTACATTCATGATTCATACAAATGAAAGTAATAAAAGCATATTAAACAAAGTGCATCAATATTAATGTAATTTTCTGAGACCCTGTAAAGGAAGTTTAAATATTATTTCTTCCCGTTAAATGAAAAGTAAACCTTCATAAATGTCTCTATACTTATTATATTGTGCATGAAATAGATAAATCCGTAAACTGCACATAATATGTTTAAATACTTTTGAGTAAACCTATAAGAACTTATCATTGCTACATACACTACACTGTTTTCGAGGGAGGGTCTCATGTTGAAATCCTTAACAACATGCATCAATTTTCTTTTGTTTGAAATAGATGAAGGTCTCTAAAGTACGCTTTAAACAATGACTTTCCATAGTGCGTGATACATTGTAATTTTGCGAGTTCCCGTAAAAAATATTATAACTGCTAAGTACACCATTTCCAATATTATTGTTTTGTCATTGACGCTTTATAGGCCTGCAAAATGCAAGTTAATTGGAAGTCTGGAAGTGGGTGAAAATCGAATTACAAGATTCCATTACATTGATACATACCGGTGAAAGTAATAAAAATAACTTAATATGTCAAATTACACAAATATTAAGCAGTATAAAAATATTAAAAAGGAATATGCAGAATAAAAATATATGCGAAAACAAAAAAATAGTTTTGAAGGACTGAACGTTTTACAAGCATTTCCAACGCGTTATACTATATAAGGTGTAGCATAGTAGAGGTAATTTCCGATGGTGGTAGCATACATGTGGCCAAAGTACACAATGTACAGCTCCTTTATTTACATAAATTATACAATATTTACATCTCGCATAACTGGGACAAGGTATGAACGGAGCAACAACTTGCGTCCGTCTCAACACTTCTCCACACTCGTTCTCTTTCTCACTTCATCCTTCGATTCGACCCCCCTTTACACCGAGGGAGAAAAAAAAAACATCATAACAAAAAAATTCTCTCTTCCCTCGGAAAAGAGTGAGTCATCACTCGATTCCCGGAGGTCGAAAAAGTTGACCGTGAGTAAGTCCAATGACGGAATAAGTGAAAACATACAGGGGTGGGAGATCCTATAAAGGTTATATCGGTGCCATTATTATGCTGCTTGAGTTAAAATTATTTAATGGTTGTTAATAAGTATTTAAAATGTAATTCTGGTTTAATCAAGATAATTTCAGGTCTTGACCATTCTTAAATTAAATGAAGAAGTACAGGGCGAGTATTAAGTTACCGTATATACTCGTGTATAAGCCCACCCGTGTATAAGCCCAACCCCCCAGTTTTCTCCCAAAAATCTTTCATAAATGACTGACCCGTGTATAAGCCCACCCTCCCAACTTTAAAAATGGACGCGTACGTAAAATACTCCCCCTACCAGAATTCGACTGGCTTTCGGTGATCACGTGATTGTTTTGCGACGCAGGGTCAACATAATTGGCGACTTACAGCACTCAAAGACCGGCTTCGAAACTTCTGGAACGAATGGATGGCTTCCGATAATGTACAGACTACAAAGACAGGCAATCTAAAAAATACAAAAACTTAATGTGCTAGATCTTACTTTTGTTTCCATAAAGTTAAATTGGTTGCCCCAAATGCATGGGCACCGGAAGGGGGGGGGGGATTGATATGCCAATTTCCGGGACCATGGTTTTTCCATTTACATAATATACATATTTGCGCGTATGTGTGTAGATGTTTACTGCTCCCTAAACATTGAATTTCCGATGATCAAATTTTGAAATTTTTTTTGACCCGTGTATAAGCCCACCCCCCACTTTCAATCCAAATTTTTGTCCAAAAAAAGTGGGCTTATACACGAGTATATACGGTATGTGACACCAGGTGCATAGCCAAAGGTATTAATATCGGGATATATCCCTCCTCGAAATTTTCGGATTAGTTAGCATAAGTGCATAAGGAAACTTTCAGCGATTTTAGAAAAGTAAATGTTTGAATTTAAGGTAAAATATTTTGAATAATTTATATCGCAACAGATAAATATATTTTAACCATAGGCGTAGAGTTATATGGGCCCGTGGGGCTCGAGCCCCCCCCCCAATAAATTGTGAATAGGGGCTGAGCCCACACAATAATTTACCACTAAATACAGAAAATTAATTTATACTAACATAAAAAAAGTATTTCACGCCATTTACAAACGTTTAAAAAAACTTTTACTTGGACTTTTAAAAATTTTCTTCTTTTGATTTCAATCATGATTTAGTATTCATTGTGACGCCACGTAACACACAATGTTACTATAAGCTGCCCTCACCAGGCTCTGGTTGATTAAAATCAGATTATGCAATGTAAAGTATGAAATAAAGAAAAGTTCAGATGTGTCTAAAATGCACTATCTCATCGAAAATGTTTTTTTTTCCTCCTTTGGATTTTTTACACTGCTTCTATTTTAACTTATAACATGGTAGTAAGAAACTAACATAGATACTTACCTTACATAGGTGTAGAATTTTATAGACCCATAGAGCTCGAGCGCCTCTAATAATTTACACTTATATATAGTAAGTCATAGCTGCCAACTGCTACGGAATATAATTAACCATTTTTTGTAAACAGTATATTTTTTAATTATTTTTTTAAAATAGCAACCAGCTCGCGCGCGCAGCACAAAAATTTTGCTATATTTTAAGCCGAAAAATCATGTAGAAAAAGTGGTTATATATATTCCATGGTAGTTGGCAGCTATTACTAAGTTATATGTACGTGAATCAGTGGCGTAGCCAGAAATTTTTCATGGGGGAGTTACGACTTCTGCAACTCACATATATGTATACGAGTGTATGATAAGGGAGTGAAGAATATACATTTTGTATGGAAAAAAATTCCTCATGGGGGGGTTGACCCCCCCTAACATCCCCTTGGCTACGCCAACCACATATATTCACTGACGAGAATATATGTGGTTGTGGGGCCCAGCCCCCCCCAATAATTTTGAAAACTTTACGCTTATGATTTTAACGCTTTTGTGACTTAAAGACTGTGCGTAAAAACTCTTGATGCAATCGCTTTACATGTCGCAACTTTACATATTGCTCCTCTTATAATAGTCTTTTCATTCAAATAAAAAAAAGACAGCTAAATGTAATAATAAACCTTAAACGACCACTTATTTGATGGCAGATTTAGTACATATGATGAAAAATAAATACTAAATATACAATTATTAAAAATTGGCTGGTAAAATTAGAATAAATGCATATGATTTTACTAGAACATAATGACAAATCGATTTCTTTTTCCTCAACAAAAAGTCACTTCAAAAAAATTTTTAGTAAAAAAATAAAATATCTTCGGCACCTTGGTTTTCAATTTATAAGAGTAATTAGGATGTGGTCTGAGAAAAGTTTTAGGAGGGAGAAATTTAGTAATTTTGCTACACAATTTTTATATATTCGATCACAAAATATAAGTATACATGATAAGCTGTCATTTTCTATTTCTCTTTAGATATGTTCGTTTAAACTTATGATATATTGACGTTCTAAAAAAAATACAAAAATAAATCATATTTTCTTTTTGTTAAATATCTTCTAGTTTTAAACTATTTTGAATTTGAACTAGAATTCCTTTTTGAAATGTAGTACTGATGGATGCTTCTTAATTCTAAGCTTAATTTAAATTAAAATTTTCTGCTCCAACGTGACATTTTAAAATTAAAGTATAATGTATCAGTTTTTTATTAGTGACTGAAACGCTTTTCTGTACTGCTGCTCACAGATGGGATTAGTATTTAATATAGGATATTTTTAGACGAATGCCAGCCCAGACTCTGTAATTTCACAGTACACATGACATTGAGTCTGTGAATGGTCGGACAGAATGATCTGCTTCACTGGGTTATGTTATCAGCAATAATTGGCTTTATATATTGTCGGAAATGTGAAGCGTAGTAAATTGCTAAATTAGAAAATAGGTTAGTATGTATATTTTATTCTATGAAAGTGGAGTTATTGAATTGAGTACGAAGTTATTTGGTGCATTTGAAACTTAATATTTGTGAAAATCACTAATTTATCAGCATCCTTGATTAATAACACAATAAATTAAATCATCACTAAGTTAATTATAGTGCAGCTAGTTTGCAGTCATAAACTTGTTAAAAATTTGTTAGAATCTAATTCGAGAAAACGTTGTTACTTTCCGGTCCGCCTAAATACATGGAACAAACTGCAAAGTTTAATTATTTGAAGCGTAGCACATGCATTTTTACTACAGTGAATTCCAGAAGAGCATATCACCCTAAAAAGTTGTACTAGTATGATTTTAGGATACGACGGATAAAAATAGGAATGTTTCTGAGATCAGAAAAAGGGCAATCTCCTCAAAAATATGAATCCTATACTTAGGTTATAGCTTGTTTGCAGGGTGTCAACCGGCGACTAAAAAGGAGAATTTTGCTTCTAACTTAAAGGTAAGGCAACTTGGGCGACATTTTTTGAATAAGAAACGTCATTTTTATACTATTTTCAAGTTTCTACCTACTTGTACCGTACTCCAGGCGACTCATGTAAAAATCAGATTTCGGTTTTTATCAACTCCCTTTTCTTTTCAAAGTTGCGATTGGTCGTTCATCAAGCATTCGAATCTGTTTTTTTTTATTTATTTTTTATTTATTTTTTTAGTTGTGTTGTAAAAATAGATGTGCTACATTCTCTGTTATATATATAAAACGCACGAAGTTTTTAATTTATCATTTTATTAATTTCTTTTTAAATGAAGCCAAATGACGTATGTTTATTTCTTAACTACAAGATAATGCAAAATACTATTTTGTCAGCTAAAATTTAAAAAATGGCTACTACTAAACGGGCGACTTTTTTATGTCAGTGAGGCTACTAATACTAGCATTTTTGCCTCCTGACACTAGTGGACTCCCTGTTAGTTTGTAATTATAAACCGGTTGAAAATTTGTTTGAATGTGAAAAAACACTGTTACTTTCCGATGCGCCTAAATACATGCAACAAAATGCAAAGTTTAGTTATTTCATGTGTAGAGCATGCATCTTTAACTAAATTGAAACCCAGAGGAGCAGATCATCCCTAAAATTCGTACCAGTTGAAACAATTGCTATACTGTATTTCTTTCGAATTTCAGTTCTGATATAAATA